>CAUYPK010022093.1:0-15545 GCA_963574355.1 Loris lydekkerianus
ACAATAACTAAGAAAATGCCAGGAAGGCTATGTTAACCAGTGTGATGAAAATGTGTCAAACTGTTTATGAAACTAGCGTATGTTGCCCCATGATCACATTAATGTACACAGCTATGATTTAATTAAAAAATAAAAAATAAAATAAGATAAAATAAAATAAAATAAAATAAAATAAAATAATTACATTTGGGTCTGGCGTGCTGGCTCACACCTATCATCCTAGTACTCTGGGAGGCCAAGGAGGGTGGATCACCTGAGTTCACTAGTTGAAGACCAGCCTGAGCAAGAGCAAGACCCAGACTCTACTAAAAAAATTGAAAAACCAGTTGGGCATTGTGGCAGGCACCTGTAGTCCCAGCTGTTCAGGAGGATGAGGCAAGACGATCACCTGGACCCAAGAGTTTGAGGTTGCTGTGAGCTGTGATGCCATAGCACTCTACCCAGGGCACAGAGTGAGAGTCTGTCTCAAAAAAAAAAAAAAAATTATATCTGAACGGTGTATCCAGTAGGAATTTAACATGCACAATATCTGTAACTTAAATGCCGTGACTTCACCTCTGTGCAATCTATGCATGTAACAAAATTATATTTGCACCCCACAAATTTACACAAGTAAAAACTAGTGTAAACAAACTTTTTAAATAGCTTCATTACAAAAAGGAAAAAGAAACAGTTGAACATAATTTTAGTACAAGATGTTATTTAACTTAATATATCCTTATCATTATTTAAACATGTAATCAATATAAAAAGTCAGTAAGGAAATATTTTATTCTTTTTGCATACTAAGTCTGGTGTATATTTACTCTTACAGCATATCTCAATTTGGACTAGGAACATTTCAAGTTATCTGTAGCAACACATGGCCAGTGACAACTCTATGGGACAGTGCAGCTTTCCTAGGTTAATGTTGCCTTTAACCAATTCACCCCCAAGGCAGGGGTGTCTCTTTCCCCCTTCCTCCCTTCCTCTCTCTCTTTCTCTCTTCCTTCTTTCTTCCGTCCCCCCCCCCTCTTCCTTTCCTTTCTTCCTCTTTCTTTTCCTCTCTCCTCTTCCTTCCCATGAGGAAAATGCAGTCACACTGCAAGGGGTAGAACAGTAGCTTTCTATGGCAATATTTCTTAAGGGCTGCAGGGGGAGGAAAGAGCATCCCCAGGAAGGAGGGAGGTATTTCTAGTCAACTGTGGACCAGGGAATATTATTCACAATAGTTGGAACTAAACAGGTTCAGTTGCAGATCTGCAGCCTGATTCCTATATGTTCTCTAAAGGGGGATGACTCCCAACTGTGTACAACTGATGTTTTGTACAGTTATAATTGTGAAGATGTTTAAATTCCATATAAATCAAAGGAAGGCTAAATGGGTATCATCACAGTTCTGCTTCTTTAAAAATATAAAAGCCACTTCATTTCTGAGTTTGAGAGAGTCTCCTTAGTTATTACTAAATACTTTTAACATTCTGTGTGGTAGCAGCTCTTAAACATACCAAGTAAACATACTGTAGGCTTAGATCAGGGTTATCATTCTGAATGCATTTGCTTATGTTTTTTTTTTAATGTGGTAAGAAAATAGTTAATACATACTACTTATAAACTAGGAAATACAACAAATATCTATCTATCTATCTATATATATATATAAATATAGATACATATATACATATGTGTAGACACACGCACATAATATAAACATATCGGTTTTTTTGTTTGTTTGTTTTGTTTTGTTTTTTTTAAAGCTGAATCTCACTCTATTGCCCAGGGTAGAGTGCAGTGGTATCACCATAGTACACTACAACCTCAAACTCCTGAGCTCAAGCAATTCTTCTACCTCAGCCTCTCGAGTAGGTGGGACTACAGATATGCACCACCATGCCCAGCTAATTTTTCTGTTTTTTTAGTAGAGATGGAGTCTCTCTCTTGCTCAGGCTAGTCTCAAACTCCTGAGCTCAAGTGATCCTCCTGCCTCAGCTTTCCAGGGTACTAGGATTATAGGCATGAGCCACCACACCCAGCCTCATCAAGTATTTTTAGTTACTGGCTTAAATAGTTACTGATACATCTTTTAAATATTAACTTATTTTGTACCTCCTGTAAGTGGTGCTCTAGGTGGAAAAATGATAAATATGGGGAGTTTGGCTTAACTTGAAATACTTTTAGAATTTGATTTTTATCTGTTTGTTACCTGATTTATCTGTGTGTTACCTGAAGATTGGCATTTCAGAAAAGTGATTTGGTACCCTTGGGGTTGAGGAGATAGGAATTGTATACATGTTTTGACAGTAAAAGCAGAAAGAATATTTATGAGGCAGATGTAGAAATTGGAGAGATGTAATTGTAAAATGTTTAAAACCAGGACCAAAGCTTCAGGGAAGAGGGCTCTGTTTAGGAGAGTGGCAGGTGGCAACTTCACAGAACTTGGTGGAAGTGACCAGGTGGAAGGGGTACACAGGATGGCTGCAGAAATTCCGGGCATCTGGATGGAGTAAATGATTGGTGATGCTAATCAAAAGAGGTAATACAACTCTCACCTAATGTACACAATTTAAGGCTATACAGGACACCCCTGCATGAAGGGCTCAACCACAACTTGCACTATACCTAAGAAATGCAAACAATGTGACATCATCATTTGTGCCCTCATATCAGTCTGAAATTTCAAAAAAAAGAAGCAATTAAAAAAATAAGTAGATATGGGTGGAAGGAAATCAGAGGTGTGGTTTTAGACATGTTGAATTGAAGGTACTTTGAATAGTAAAATTGTAACAAAGGCCTTATACTTTGAGCAAAAATAAAATAACAGTATGTAGATCAGTATAAGTAGTGAATTGATAGTCATGACATAAATAAATGCCCTAAAAGTGCTTGTTATTTTAAGATATTTTGTTTAAGGTAAATAACTACCTCTGTGCATCTTGATTTTCATATGCTTTTCTTGCTCCTTTTTTTCCTTTTCCTTTTATTGTTCGTGGTTTGAAGGAAAGTAATTAAAAATTTTTTAATTTTATTTGCATAATTTTAAGATGTACAAGTGCAGCTGTTACATGGATATATTGTGTAGAGGTGAAGTCTGAGTTCTCAGTGTAACCGTCACCTAGATGATGCACATTGTACCCATTAAATAATTTTTCATCCTTCAGCCCTCTCCCAGCCACCTACCCTTTTCAGCCCCCAATGTTCGTTATTTCACTAAAATATAAAAAAAAAGTGACAAACACACCAATGAAATTAGTTAATGGCATTAATTTAAATCTACAATCTTAAAATGGAAATAAGATAGAATTGATTTATTTTTACTAAAGCAACTTCAATCTGATATTTTAGTCCTCATGGACAAGGGAGTTAAAACTGTTTTTTGACATTTTTGGAACTCATCCTCCGCCATTATTATACAGAAAACTCTGGGATCTTTGTACAAAAAGGTGTAAAGGAGCACCATTAAGAATTTAGTCAGGGATCATTATTAATTTTCCAAAATAGTTACTGTGATGCTGATAACACTGTTGTATGTTCTCACTAATAAGTTGGAGCTAAATGATGAGCACTCAAAGCCACAAAGAGAGGTAAAGGGATCGGAAACCCAGAGTGGCGAGGGATTAAAAACTTACCTTTTAGGGACAGTGAACACTCTTCGAGTGATGAGCACACAGAAGCCCTAAGCATTATACAGGGTATCTATGTAACAAAAACATTTGTACCCATTTAATATTTTGAAGTTAAAAAGAAATCAGATGAGATAGTAGGTTGGGAAGCGAGGACATTTCATTTGGATTCTACCAGCCTTCTCCAGGATTTCTGTCCCATAGGACTAACATATACTGGTTTTTGTATATGTTTTGAAGTGACCTTTTCTTGTACAGCTTAATTCCTACATGATGAAAAGAGTTTGATTTCTCTCCCCCACTCAGGACTTATTTTAAATGGATTTGCAAACATTCACTTCTTCAATGAAGCTTATGAATTCAGCCTTCTTAAATCAACCTCCCAGAACGTACTCACCCTGTGATCAATTTGCCTGATTTTGCTGCCCCTTTCTGAGAGTCACATCTTACAAGGTCATTTGCTATTCTCTGCATTCAATTTGCTTTCACATATTTTTTTCAGTGAAGTGTGGCTTTCATCTACAGAATGTGAGATTTTATCAAATCACTGTAGAAACATATATTTTTGTTCCCTGAGATTGTTAGTACCAGAATAACTCTAATCTTTAATGTTATTTGGATGTTATCAGACTTTACAGATTTCTTCAAAGGCTACAGACTGAATCTGCAATACTGGTAATTGTGAGGTGTTTTTGAAGAAACTGTTCTTTGTAACCACAGTTTATAATTACATTAACTATGTGGTTTTCAAAATACCTCCTCAGTTATTGGTACATACAACTTAACTGTACAGATACTAAACAGGTAGTGCTAATAATCATGGCAAGCCACCGTGTTGAATGCATCAGACAGCTGCACATTTGTAAGGAGGGGCCCAAGAGGGCATGGATTTAGCCTCTCTTTTGCCTCTTAACCATAATAGAAAGCATCTCCCCCTCTGTTAAAGCTATATTTAAGAATCGTGTCCTCCCACGTGTTTGTTTCAGGCCTAAGTTTCTCTTTTGACTCTTTGATTCCTAACAAACACTGCAGTCATATTTTCCACATATCCACAGACAAAAAATGTTATGACTTGAAAATTAACATTTGGAATTGAAGGGAAACATTGCCTCCAACCTAAAAAGAGGTGCATTGTGCGATTTGCCATCAATGTGGTATGCCTCAAATCTATCTTTATATTCAGTTAATAACTATCCTTTGGAGGCAATTTAAACAAAATAAAGCAAAGTCTACAACTCAAAACACTTTCTTTCTACCTTCAGTTGCAGGTTGTTTTGGGAGAATGTAATTCCAAAGAATGAAAGAGTCCTTGAAGAGTACACTTCTACACACTGGAGATACAATAGCTTAGAAACTGGAACAGGTCGTTCGTAGGGAGGCATTTTGGGGTTCTGCTGCTCACTGATCTGACGGAAGTCCTTTGACCTCCCCCGTGTGTGTGCAGGGCCAGGCACCTCATGTACCTCTGCCCGACAGGGACCGTGCTTTCTGGCCATACCTCTGTGTCTCCCTGGCTAGCTATAGAGTTTCCTTTCTCCCAGTAGTGCTCATCTGAAGCTAGCAGAATAACCTATTCTCCCCTTAGATAAAATCAGGCTAGACAGAGAAAGCCAACAAGGTTTAGGACTTCACTGCCTTTCAAAATTAGAAAGAACCTTGACAATCTACTAAGATTAAAAAAGAAGTAAAAGCCAATTTTGTGACTTTTCAAGTATTTAACTTATGTTTACGAAGTGCTAATTGTATTATTACATCACTTGTTGTCAATATTTTATGTAGCCACAGGAATAAACAGAGGTCATTTCCTCTTATTGATGGATCAGACCTTGGTGTACTATATATACATTTATATTTTTCATGCTTCAACTATTTTATCTATGCCAACAAAGTACATTAAGTAGAGCTGATACATTCCTAAGCTAAGCTAGCACATGTATGGACTGCGTTTTCTGCTCTAAATGTTGGTCTGTTGTCTATTGGCTTTTTTATTTTGGTCAATTAGAAATGTTTATTGGATGCCCACTTAGAAATAATAGTTGAGCCATGCTGTCTTAAGGTATCTCCTAGATAGAGTTTAGTTAGTTTTATTTCTCACTATTTAAAAAACATACTTCTTCACTGGATAGGTGTTGTCAAGAATCTGATGAAAAGGATTCTTAGCTGTCTCAGTTGGCTATGAGGGTTCCTGCCTCGTTCATCACATGATGGCTAAGTTCACGTAGCAGAAACCAGCAGCAGTCACCAGACCTGCTTGAATGTGGCACCTAGAAATGAGGTTATTCCTATGCTCTGGACAAGTGAGGAAGGGGCCACCAGCAGGGAAAAGTTTCCATAGCTTTTCATTGACGTGTGTGATATTTCAGGGCTCACATTGTGTATATTGTGTCACTCTTATGTTGTCATCCTGGTAAAAAGAGGAAGACATTATTATATTAGAATTATGGTATGTGCCTTTCCTGTGGAACCATTCCCAGCTGAGCAGACTGAGTCTAATGTTGGTTTCCTTTGATCTCAAAAGTGAAACCACACCAGTTTGCAAGTTTGCTCCAGCAGACGTAGTAAAACCATAGAGTTTCCGTTTCAGTCACGCCAGTACAGTATAAGAAAACTATGTGCAAAAATGAGAAGCTATTTCTTTGGGTATACATGGTATCAGCCTGAGGGACAGCCCTGAATAGCAGTTGTTACATCTAGAAGTGACCCAATGTTAGAGACTTCGGTGGCAGCCTTATTCTTTATCAGTCCCAGTTAGAATCAGAGCAGATTCCCTGCATTTGCGAGGATGTGTCGGTGGCGCAGGACGGCTCGCCCTCTTGGTTATGAGGTTTTGTCCCCATCTTACCGAAAGTCCGTTTAGTTCTGTATACTTCAGAGGAGCCACCCTTAGTGGAAAAAATAGAAATTAAAAGCTGAGGTTTTCAGAGCCTATAGTTAAAGCTTTGATGTCCAAGTATGTTTGTTGCTTCTTTATTTCCCAGACTCTGAGAAATTTAATTATATTAATTCTAATTGTCCATATGAGGAAAAAACACAAACCTTTTCATCTTCTGCCTACCTGGACTACAAGTACTAAATGGGATATTTAGTCTGGACAATAGCTATAAAATATGTTAGGCATCCCCCTGTATGTGCTTTGGGCAGTGATGAGTGTGATGGTCATTATGTTGTGCCAAGGTCAGGTTTTAGATCTCATAGAGCAGTGGTTCCCAACCTTCCTAATGCTGTAAACTTTTAATACAGTTCCTCATGTTGTGGTGACCCCAACCATAATATTATTTTAATTGCTACTTCATGTGTGCAAAAATACATGTTTTCAAAAATATGTGTTTTCCGACGGTCTTAGGCGACCCCCGTGGAGGGTCATTTGACCCCCAATGGGGTCACGACCCCCAGATTGAGAACTGCTGTTATAGAGTAAAAAGATTATGAGCATCTTGAAAATTATCCACTCTGATTCCCTTTATTTGAAAGATGGGAAATGGTTTTTTAAAAAGTTAAGAGTTTGAGTTTGAATAATGGACTTAAACTCTTTCTAAAAGCTGATTTCTCAAAATTCTACCTCATTTTCACTTGGAGGCAGCACTTAAAATTCATCGTGCACGACTTTACGCGCGGATGTGCTAATAGTCTTTCTTCGTGTTTGAGAGAAAGAGATGGTACTTTCTGCTCCACCCTATGAAACACACCACCTGCTTCACCAAGCTGGAATGTGGTATTTTTCCACTGAGGAGTACACTTGTTTTTGCAGTCAGAGCACAGCAATGCTTTTTGAAGATGACACTGATGATGGCAAAGGATCAAAGATGAGAGGCAATGGCAGGTGGCAGCTTAGAGAGTGATCATTACAACTAGTATGGCACATTGCTATCTGCAGATGAGCAGGAGCTGAGGAGAATCCCAGGGTGACCATGCTAGGAAAACACAGGCTACTGTTACTCTAAGCAGAATTAAGCTCAATCTTTGGGAAAATGTGATATTTAATTTGGATGGAAGGAACGTTATCTTTATTTCTTACTTTATACCTTTTAGACACTAGAAACAAATGAATTTTTTTTAATTGAGGTAAAAGAAAATTCTGTGGTGAAAAGAATAGTATTAGTTTTATGTTTATTCTTTGACTGTTAGGGACCTTTTCTATTCCTCTTAGTTGAATAAGATTGCCTTTAAGTAACATTTCCTATTCTAAAGGGAGAGGTTAGATTAAGGCTGGGTCCCACATCATTCCAGAAATGATAAGCCCATAGCTCAGTGAGTAGGGCTCTGGCCATATACACCGAAGCTGGTGGGTTTGAGCCTGACCCAGGCGTGCTAAAGACTACAATGACAACTGCAACAAAAAAATAGCTGGGCGTTGTGGTGGGCGCCGATAGTCCCAGGTACTTGGGAGACTGAGGCAAGAAAATCACTTAAACCCAACAGTTTGAGGTTGCTGTGATCTGTGATGCCACAGCACTCTACCAGGTGACATAGTGAGACTCTGTCTCAAAAAAAAAAAAAAAAAAGATAAGGTGGTTGCTGGCTATGGTGACTTGTCACCAAAGACCCTGCAGTTGAGGTAATATGGATTCTTGATTTGGGTTTGGGAATGCAATGCGGTATCTTATCAGAGAATAGGAACTTCGTTGGTCCATTTTGTTTTCCATGCTCCCCAGAGCTACAGTATCACAAGCCAGAAGTGCTGGGGAAAAGCACAGAATGACTGCTTAAAAGACAATGATAATTCTCTTGAGTGACAAGCTTGAGACTTTCACAGCAGGCGACTAACTGGTCTGTTGATGAAGGGTAAGGTTTTATATGTTTAGTCTTTGTCTGCTTCAAGGGTAAGATATTTAATTTTTACAGTTGAGTAATGTTACTTATGGTAAAATCCTGGTAGATTGTCAAAGAATGCCCCCCATGATGATGACATTTTCAGTATAATGGACAGTTTTGCATTTTTCAGTGTTAAAATGACTTTTCTTTTTTTCTTTTATGAAATCCTGATAATAAATGATAGACCATTTTTAATATCTAAATTGTGAGCAACATAAAACGTTAGCAATCTCATGTTGGTTCCTAAGGTGTTTTTTTTGTTTTTGTTTTTTTAATATTTTTTTGGTTTGAAATCCTAAAGTCTGAAAACTAGAGGAAAAGACTATCCTCTAAAAGTCAAAAAAAAAGATTTTTCCACTCCACTCATTGGTATACTTAGTAAAAAAAAATCCATTTTGTCATCTGTTTTTGGCACTTATACCAGTCAGGCTCTTAACATCCATTTTGTGTGGACAATCAGGAAACATTAGGGTTCATCATTAGGTATTGCCTTTTCTCAAGAAGAATCAGCACTTACTTGAGTTCTAAGAATTATAAGATAGACAAGGGTCCGTGGCTCATGCCTGTGATCCTAGCTTTCTGGGAGGCTAAGGCAGGTGGATCACTTGAGTTCAGGAGTTTGAGACCAGCCTGAGCAAGAGCAAGACCACATCTCTACTAAAAACAGTAAAGCTGGTCTGATGATGTCATGGTGGATGCCTATAGTCCCAGCTATCTGAGAGGCTGAGGCAAAGGGATCACCTGAGCCCAGAAGTTTGAGGTTGTTGTGAGGTATGATGCTATGGCACTCTACCCAGGATGATAGAGTAAGACTCTGTCTAAATTAGTGGTTCTCAACCTGTGGGTTGTGACCCCTTTGTAACAATGAAAATATATCTTGCATATCAGATATTTACATTATGATTCATAACAGTAGGAAAATTACAGTTATGAAGTAGCAACAAAAATAATTTTATAGTTGGGGATCACCACAACATGAGGAACTGTATTAAAGGGTCACAGGAAGGTTGGGAACCACTGGTCTAAATAAATAAATATTAGAAGATAAATCTAATTCAACTCTAAAACAATTTATACAGCTCACTGCCTATAGATCAGTGAGTAGGGTGCCAGCTGGTGGGTTTGAGCCCAGCCTGAGACTACTCACTGATCTGAGTAGGGCGCCAGCCACCTAGGCTGGTGGGTTCAAGCCCAGCCTGAGACTACTAAAACAACAATGACAATGGCAACCAAAAAAATAGCCAGGTGTGTGGCAAGCACCTGTGGTCCCAGGTACTTGGGAGGCTGAGGCAAGAGGACCACTTAAGTCTAAGAGTTGGAGGTTGCTATGAGCTGTGATGCCACAGTACTCTACTGAGGGTGACATAGTAAGACTCTGTCTCAAAATAAATAAATTAATTAATTAATTAAAAAATAAAACAATTTATGATTTAATTCCTCATTGTAATGCAATATTATAATTACTCCTTGCAACTTATTATATGTATTATCATATGGCATCCTACAATTTGGAATGTTAACCGTAATTTCCAAGTGCTATTGTCTGAATCTTTTGTTCCCTGCAAAACTTATGTTGAAACTTAATCCCCAATATGGCAGTGCTGAAGTAAGACTTTTAACAGGTGATTGGATGCAGTGCTGTCCAACCTTTTTTCTTCTCTGCTGCACATGGAAGAATAAGAGTTGTCTTGAGCCACACATTAAATACAGAAACACTAATGAAGATGATGAACAACTCCTCCCAAAATGTCCACACATACTTTTTTTCAATATCTGACACTACAGATAAGCAAAACAGTCCTCAGATAATCTGCACGTATCCCACAAGCCATGGATTGGACACCCCTGGAATCTATTCATGGGCCAATGGATTACTGTGTTATTGGATGAATGGATGAATGGGTTATCATGGGAATAGTGGCTTTATAGGAAGAGGAAGAGAGAGACCTAAGCTGGCATACTCAGCCCTATAGCTATGTGCCACTGTGGAAGGCCTCAGAACTCTACAGAAGTCCTTACCAACAAGGCCCTCACCAGATACAGCTCCTTGAGTTCTCAGCCTCCTTAATGGTAGGAAATAAATTCCCTTTCTTTATAAATTACCCACAAGTATTCTCTTATAAGCAATAGAAAACAGACTAAAAAAAATTGGTACCAAGATTGAGGTGTTGCTAATAACTAATATCTGAAAATGTGAAAGCAGCTTTAGAACTTATTGATGAACATAGCCTGGAAGAAGTTGGGGGAATATGCTAGAAAAGGCCTCGATTCTGGGGAGGGCTTAGAATACAAGACCAGAGAAAATTTGGAACTCTTTAGAGAGAGTGGTTAAGTGGTTGTAACCAGAATGCTGATAGAAATATGGACAGCAAAGGCTATCCTAACAGTCTTAGATAGAACTGGGGGATAAGGTATTAGAAACTGGAATAAATGGCGGCCGAGTAACAGCTTCTCTACAACTGGGCACAGTGAGTCTGGGGAGATAAGACTCCAGGCATCTCTGGCTGGTGGGATCTGCCTATAATCATCCCTTTGAGGTTACAGAAAGTCAGTGAGAGACTTCTGGATCCCAAAAGGAGGACAAAAAACAGTGGAAAACTGGCAAGTGGTTGCGTGTGTTTAATTAGTCTAATCCCACCGGCAGCTGTAAGTACAGCAGCAGTGAGACTGGAAAGTCCTTACCTGTGAACTGTTTTGGTGTTTCTAGACTTGGCACTGAGTTGAACTGCCTTGGGGAGCGCTTGAGCAGGAGTGCGGAGAACTGTGGGTATTGTCTAGGGCCCCAGACTGAGCCACTGAGCCGGACAGAGCTAATAGTGTTCGGCTCTGGGCTGCAGGAAGTCATTGTGAGAGAACTGCCCCGGCAAGCTCCACCCTCAGGGTCACAGAGCAAGAATAGGGTGGGAGCTAGTAACCTAGTGTCTGAGCAGCCTAAAGGCAGGGACTGAGCCATCTTATAGCCTTAACCCTCAGGGGCAGAGTGAGACCATTTTTGGCACACTGGGTAACTGGATAGCCACTTCAGCAGTGAGCCCAGCGACAAGCACTTTCCTGGGAAAGCTTCTGCCTAGCCATGTTTAGAAGTTTAAAGTGCCTTTTAAGAGGGCTGAAGAGAGATTTAGGGTCTCCACCCTGTGGGGTTTGAGAAATCAGCTGAGGCCTCCAGTTGTATCAGCATAATGATTAACATCTCATACCCCAGAAGACCACCGATTGCCCAGACAATATCCAACAAGATATATATACTGCTTTGTATTTGGTTGTTTCTTTGTTGTTAGTTTGTTTTTTGTTTATTTTGTCGTTGTTGTTTTATTCTTTAATTTCAACCTTTTCTGTACAGATTTTTTCTTTTCTTTTTTTTTTATCCTTTCTTTCTCCATTTTTCTAGTTTAAATACAATTTCCCATTGCTGCCTTTTTCAATAATTAGAATGTCATTTTTCCTAGTGTTTCTACCCCTATTATTTGGTTTTTCACCCAATTTTATCCCGTAAAGTTTCTATTTGCTTCTTTTGGTTTGATTTATAGCACTTTTACCTTTCCTCTCTACTTGGTGGAGGAGGGGTACTGTGTCCCATCAGGTTAGCAAAGAGCTCCTGACCTCAAGAGAACCACCCAACCGGGTACCCCCAGAGGCTGGGGTTTTTTTAATGGTTGTATTAAAGTACCCTACTGTACACCTATATTGCTTTGTCTCCCTCTTTATGTGTCTCTCTTCTTTTTGTCAATATTCCCTTTTACCCAACTCCCATCTCCTTTCTCTTCTCTTCTTTTTTCTTTTCTTTTCTTTTCTTTCTTTTTCTTTCTTTTATCCCTTCTTGCTCTTCAACCTTCCCATCCTTCTGGTCCTGTACCAAAAGGACTCATTGAAACCTTAGTCCACAGGCACGGGAACTTAAAGAGCAAGAGGAAGTGAAAGGAAAATTAGGGCAAGGAAACAGATAAAAGAAATCACTTATGAGGAAGGATCAGCAGAAAACTTCTGGCAACATGAAGAACCAGTTCAGTGCAACCCCTCCAAGGGACCATGAGGTAGCTACTGCCGAGGATTCCATCTATAAAGAAATGTTAGGAATGACAGAAAGGGAATTTAGAGTACACATGATGAAAACAATGAAGGAAATGATGGAAACAATGAAGGAAATGGCTAATAAAGTGGAAAATAACCAAAATGAAATCCAAAAACAGAATCAAATAAGAGATGAATGATATGAAGAATATAGAAAGGATATAGTGGAGCCGAAGGAACTGAAGCAGTCAATTATGGAACTTAAAGATGCAATGGAAAGTATCAGCAATAGGTTAGACCATGCAGAAAAAAGAGTTTCAGAGATAGAGGTCAAAGTTCTTGAGATAACTCAGATAGTTAAAGAGGCAGAAAAGAAGAGAGAGAAAGCAGAACGTTCACTATCAGAATTATGGGACTTTATGAAGCATTGCAACATACAAGTTATAGGAATTCCAGAAGGGGAAGAAGAATGCCCCAGAGGAATGGAAGCCATACTACAGAATATTATAAAGGAAAATTTCCCAAATATCGCCAAAGATTCTGACACACTGCTTTCAGAGGTCGCCTCAACTCTAAACGAGCTTCTCTAAGACATTGTGATGAACCTTTCCAAAGTCAAGACCAATGAAAAGATTCTGCAAGCTGCCAGAAGTAAGCGCCAGTTGACCTACAGGGGCAGATCCATCAAAGTGACTGCAGACTTCTCTAATGAAACTTTCCAGCCAAGAAGACAGTGGTCATCTACCTTTAATCTACTTAAACAGAAAAATTTCCAGCCCAGAATTCTATATCCTGCTAAGCTAAGCTTTAAAATTGATGGAGAAATCAAACCATTTATGGATATACAAACATTGAGGAAATCACCACAACAAGACCAGCTCTACAGGAAATACTTCAACCTGTTCTACACACTGACCATCACAATGGATCAATAGCAAAGTAAGAACTCAGAAATTAAAGGACAGAATCTAACCTCCACACTGATGCAAAAGATAAAACCAAGCAATGGACTCTCACAAAATAAGATAAATAGAATATTACCACACTTATCAATTATCTCAATAAATGTTAATGGCTTGAATTGCCAACTGAAGAGACATAGATTGGCTGACTAGATTAAAAAACACAAGCCATCCATTTGCTGTCTGCAAAAAACACTCCTGGCTTCAAAAGACAAATTAAAACTCCAAGTCAAGGGTTGGAAGACAATTTTTCAGGCAAATGGAATTCAGAAGAAAAGAGAAGTTGCAATCTTATTTTCAGATACATGTGAATTTAAAGCAACGAAAGTCAAAAAACACCAAGATGGTCACTTTATATTGGTCAAGGGAAAAATACAAGAAGAAGACATTTCAATTCTAAATATTTATGCACCAATTTAAATGCTCCCAGGTTCTTGAAACAGACCCTACTCAGTCTGAGCAATATGATATCCCATAATACCATAATAACAGGGGACTATAACACTCCTCTTACAGAGCTGGACAGATCCTCTAAACAGAAATTAAGCAAAAATATAAGAGATTTAAATGACATCCTAGAACAACTGTGCTTGATAGACGCATATAGAACACTCCATCCCAAAGATAAAGAATATACATTTTTCTCATCAACCCATGGAACATTCTCCAAAATTGATCATATCCTGGAACACAAAACAAATCAACAGAATTGAAAGAATTGAAATTTTACCTTGTATCTTCTCAGACCATAAGGCACTAAAGGTGGAACTCAACTCTAACAAAAACGTTCAACCACACACAAAGGCATGGAAATTAAACAACCTTCTGTTGAATAACAGATGGGTGCAGGAAGAAATAAAACAGGAAATCATTAACTTCCTTGAGTATAACAACAATGAAGACATTAGCTACCAAAATCTGTGGGATACTGCAAAAGCAGTTTGGAGAGGAAAATTTATCGCTTTAGATACCTACATTCGAAAAACAGAAAGAGAGCGCATCAACAAACTCACAAGCCACCTTATGGAATTGGAAAAAGAAGAACAATCTAAGCCTAAACCCAGTAGAAGAAAAAAAAATATCCAAAATTAAATCAGAGATCAGTGAAATTGAAAACAAAAGAATCATTCAGAAAATTAATGAAACAGTGAGTTGGTTTTTTGAAAAAATTAATAAAATAGATAAACCATTGGCCAGACTAACTAGAAATAGCAAAGTAAAATCTCTAGTAACCTCAATCAGAAATGATAAAGAGGAAATAACAACTGATCCCACAGAGATACAAGAGATCATCTCTGAATACTACCAGAAACTCTATGCCCAGACATTTGATATTGTGAAGGAAATGGATCAATATTTGGAATCACGCCCTCTCCCTAGACTTAGCCAGGAATAGAGCTCCTGAACAGACCAATTTTAAGCACTGAGATTAAAGAAACAATAAAAAAGCTTCCAACCAAAAAATGCCCTAGTCCAGATGGCTTCACACCAGAATTCTATCAAACTTTCATGGAAGAGCTTATTCCTGTACTGCAGAAATTATTTCAACAAACTCAGGAGGAAAGAATCTTCCCCAACATGTTCTATGAAGCAGACATCACCCTGATACCAAAACCAGGAAAAGACCCAACCAAAAAGGAGAATTTCAGACCAATTTCACTCATGGATATAGATGCAAAACTTCTCAACAAAATCTTAGCCAATAGATTACAGCATATCATCAAAAGAGTCATACATCATGATCAAGTAGGTTTCATCCCAGGGATGCAAGGCTGGTTTAACATACGCCAAGTCCATAAATGTTATCCACCATATTAACAGAGGCAAAAATAAAGATCATATGATCCTCTCAATAGATGCAGAAAAAGCATTCTATAAAATCCAGAATCCTTTTCTAATTAGAACACTGAAGAGTATAGGCATAGGTGGCAGATTTCTAAAACTGATTGAAACTGTCTATAACAAATTCACAGTTAATATTTTACTGAATGGAGTAAAACTGAAAGCTTTTCTTCTTAGAAATGGAACCAGACAAGGTTGTCCTCTGTCACCTTTACTATTCAACATAGTGCTGGAAGTTCTAGCCAATACAATTAGGCAAGACAAGGAAATCAAGGGAATCCAAATGGGAGCAGAGGAGGTCAAACTCTCCCTCTTTGCTGAC
>CAUYPK010022094.1:0-70080 GCA_963574355.1 Loris lydekkerianus
CCCAAGTGCCCATCGACCCACGAATGGACTAGCAAATTGTGGTACATGTATGCCATGGAATACTATGCAGCCTTGAAGAAAGATGGAGACTTTACCTCTTTCATATTTACATGGATGGAGCTGGAACATATTCTCCTTAGCAAAGTATCTCAGGAATGGAACAAAAAGTATCCAATGTACTCAGCCCTACTATGAAGCTAGATTAGAGCTTTCACATGAAGGCTATAACCCAACTATAGCACAAGAGTTTGGGGAAAGGGCCTTGGAAGAGGAAGGGAGGGGGGAGGTTTTGGTGCAGGGAGGGTAATGGGTGGGGCCACATCTATGGTGGCTCTTAGAATGGGTACAGGCGATTGCACTAATGTACACAGCTATGATTTAATAATAATAATAATAAAACATTCAGTGGGGAAAAGATTCCCTATTTAACAAATGGTGCTGGGTGAACTGGCTGGCAACATGTAGTAGATTGAAACTGGACCCACACCTTTTACCATTTACTAACATAGACTCTCACTGGATAAAAGATTTAAATTTAAGACAGGAAACTATAAAAATACTTGAAGAAAGTGCAGGGAAAACTCTTGGACGAATCCGCCTGGGTGAATATTTTGAGGAGGATTCCCCAGGCAATTGAAGCAGTATCAAAAATACACTACTGGGACCTGATCAAACTAAAAAGCTTCTGCATAGCCAAGAACATAGTGAGTAGAGCAAGCAGACAGCCCTCAGAATGGGAGAAAATATTTGCATGTTATACCTTCGATAAGGGTCTAATAATCAGAATCCACAGAGAACTCAAACGTATTAGCAAGAAAAGAACACGTGATCCCATCTCAGGGTGGGCAAGGGACTTGAAGAGAAACTTCTCTAAAGAAGACAGATGCACGATCTTCAAACACATGAAAAAAAGCTCATCATCCTTAATTATCAGAGAAATGCAAATCAAAACTACTTTGAGATATTACCTACCCCCAGTAAGAGTAGCCCACATAACAAAATCCTATAACCAGAGATGTTGTCGTAGATGTGGAGAAAAGAGCACACTTGTACACCGCTGGTGCGAATGCACACTGATATGTTCCTTCTGGAAGGATGTTTGGAGAATACTTAGAGACCTAAAAATAGACCTGCTATTCGATCCTATAATTCCTTTACTAGGTTTATACCCAGAAGACCAAAAGTCACAATATAACAAAGACATTTGTACCAGAATGTTTATTGCAGCCCAATTCATAATTGCTAAGTCATGGAAGAAGCCCAAGTGCCCATCGACCCATGAATGGACTAGCCAATTGTGGTGCATGTATACCATGGAATACTATGCAGCCTTAACGAAAGATGGAGACTTTACCTCTTTCATGTTTACATGGATGGAGCTGGAACATATTCTTCTTAGGAAAGTATCTCAGGAATGGAAGAATAAGTATCCAATGTACTCAGCCCTACTATAAAGCTAAATTATAGCTTTCACATGAAGACTATAACCCAACTATAGCACAAGACTATGAGGAAAGGGCCAAGGAAGGGGAAGGGGGGGGAGGTTAAGGTAGGGGGAGGGTAATGAGTGGGGCCACACCTATGGTGCATCTTAGAATGGGTACAGATGAAACTTACTAAATGCAGAATACAAATATCTACATACAATAACTAAGAAAATGCCATGAAGGCTACGTTGAACAGTTTGATGAGAATATTTCAGATTATATATGAAACCAACACATTGTACCCCTTGATTGCACTAATGTACACAGCTATGATTTAACAATAAAAAAAAAAAAGACAAAAATTTCTCTAACAGGCCCTACCTGGTCCCTCTCAAGGCTGCCTTCCTCAAGACTCCCTTGTTTCTGTTCCACCAAGGACATCTTCTCAGAGCCTCCCATCTTTCTTTCCGTCCCTGCCTCAGCACAGGTGTGCCACCGCTGCATCGTCCCTGTGACCATCAACTCTGGGCTGGTCAGAGTCCAGCTCCAAGTCCTGTTCTCAGGCATATGCTCCCCTCCCAGCTGCTGTGGTGGCAGGGTCAGCACCTGGAACCACCTAAAGCAAGGGGTTCACTCGGGGCCCTGAGCACTGGGCTGAGAACGGGAGCAGGGAGGACTTGCAAGGGAGTACGTGTAACTCAGAACTGTCAGACCTCCTGGTAAGGCGCTTCCCCTTGAGCCAGAACAAAAGCTGATTCAAAAAAAGGCAACAGTACAATTCCTGGAGAAAAAAATTTTACTCATTATTTTAAAAGAAGGTCATTTTAAGATGACATAGATTTATGGTCTTTCTTTTTCCTTTTAGTGTATCATAATATCCAGGACCACTTGACTTTTTCTTTTTAGAGACAGAGTCTCACTTTATCACCCTAGATAGAGTGCTGTGGCGTCACACAGCTCACAGCAACCTCCAACTCCTGGGCTTAGGCGATTCTCTTGCCTCAGCCTCCTGAGGAGCTGGGACTATAGGCTCCTGCCACAACAACCGATTATTTTTTTTTGTTGTTGCAGTTTGGCCGGGGCGGGTTTGAACCCGCCACCCTCTGTATAGAAGGCCGGCACCCTGCCCACTGAGCCACAGGCACTGCCCACCACCTGACTTTTTAAAACACTCCATTGTTGACTAGTGAACTCTGGGGGAACATGTGCCCAGGACCCAGGGCTCGCTAATGAGCAGTGGCTGTGACAACACACACTGCCCATCTTGGGGGACTTGTGTCTCATTCTGCCTCTGCTGGCCAGGGGCTGGCTGGAGGCTGGATGGCTAACGGGTCTCCCAGACTGCCAGCGGTAGGGTGCTAAGATCCCTGAACTCCCCAGAGACACAGAAGCAGCCTGGGCGGAACAGGGAGTGGACCTCCTGGGTGGGCCCAAGGGATGAACGTGGCTGGCAGCCGCCAGGGGCCCTGGGCCCAACAGCCTCATTAAAAATATGGGAAAGGGAAGCAGGAAAGAAATTTTTTCATTCATTAATTCAAGTAATATTAAGTTTTCATTATATGCCAGGCGCTGTGCTAGGTACTGGGAAAGACTACTGTCATTAAAACACTGTGACATAAAACATATGCTTCGTGTTTTCATTAAAACATGACCGTGTCATTAAAACATATTCTGGTGGCGTTGACAGGCATCTGTGCGTGCACACACACACGCACACGCACACAAACATGCACACATATGTGAATGTGTAGTGTTGTATAAATTCATATTTCACGTGTAATATAATTACATTTAATTGTGCATAAATTGGATAGGCCCAGATGGTGATGAGCGTGCCCAGGAGAAAACAGAGCAGGATGAAGAAGGCTCATGGCTGGCAAGGGGCGTCTGGGGCTGACATGGGGGTGACGAGGAGCCTGAGGCGGGGATCTGAGGGGTGAGCCAGCGCAGCCGTCTTTCCTCCTGCCTTCCCCTCACTGCCCTCCCTCCTGAGTCCACAGGAGAACTTCAGTTCATTCTAGAGATACTGAGCACTTAGCATCTGGGCACAGAGAGGTAAGCCCAGCTCTGGCCCATGGGGACTCGCCATGCCTGGAGAACCACACAGTAGGAAAAAAAAAGAAAGAAAAAGAAGAAGAGGAAGGGGAAGGGGAAGGGGAAGGGAAAGAGGACGAGGACAAGGAGGAAGAGGAAGAAGAAGAAAGAAAAAAAAGTGCTGGAAACACTGCGAGAAATCAGTAGCAGCTGGGTGGGGTAAGTGACGTGAAGTAATGTGTGGGCCAGGCTGGTGCAGGCAGAGGCTCCTGGGGAGGGCGTCTGAGCCCCCGACAGGCCTGCCCCAGCCTGCAGCCTGTGCAGGTGTGCAGGCCACACCACAGCCCGGACAGCCACCAAATGTGTACATGCACCCGCTCAACATACATGCTCCGCATGCCGCCAAGTGCCAGACCTTCAGGGGTCTGGACCCTGCAGTCCCAACCCAGCGGGAAGCAAAACAAACTCAGCTTCCCCCTTTTGGAGTTTACAATTTATTGGGGTGGGGGGAGGGCCGGGAGAGTAAGGAGGGAGAGGACAGGGTTGGACTGAACAATGACACACGTCCCGGCCACTGTGCGTTTCCTCATATGGCACAACAGACAGAAGTTAATTCAACACTATTTCTCACCTAAATGCAGCACACACCACACATTTCCCCAAATCCAGGTACACACAGTCCTCTGGGGACTCTGGTCTGCTGATGGGCTGACTGGCAGCTCCCTGCTCCACAGGCGGCAGCTCCACTACAGAAGCTTTTTTTGCTCACAGAGTCCCGCAGTCCTCGGCCCTGTGTTCTCACAGAGTGAGTGATGAACTTTGACTTCATAAAGGAGCCTTTTCCACCCACTAGAAATGCCCCCGTCCATCCTTAACCCTCAACAGCTGCTCAGTAAATGTTGGCAGCCCATGCAGATGGATGAGGATTAGTCTGGAACATTCCAGGTCTGCCAGTGCCTGAGGAGAGGCAGCTTCTGCCCTTTCCCAGTCATGGCCCAACCTCACAAAACACCACCAGGCAGGATCTGACACCTGTTTGGGCACCACTTTGTGGGGAGCCCAACTGCACTCCTGGGAGACTGAGCAGAGGCTTCCCATCCCCACCCTCCTTTGCCTTTGGAATCCAGTATTTTTAGCGAAGTGAAGGGCTGTGTTAGCAGCAGTCATGTGCGTCCTGAACATTCCTCACGCAGAAGCCCTCCTCAGCCCCCCCTGAGCTCCCCGCTGGCCAGCCAGGAGTCGGCCAGAACTCCCCTGCACTGCCAGGAAGGATTAATTCTCCCACGGGGATTGCATTTCGATGCATTTTAACATGCAGCGTTTGCCTTCTAATTTTAGAGTCCAGTTATCCTGTGAAGAGTGAGGCAAATGTCTGTTCTCCTCTTTAAACAAGGGCACAGTTTTGTTCAGAACTGCTCCAAAAGTGGGCAAAACTTAGCAAAAGGCCAAACTGGGGTACTCACGTTAGATCACGATGATTAAAATAATAATAAAAACAGATCATTCTCTGTGTGGGGGTGTGTGTGCTGAATTGCACCAATGCTACTTAGTGGAGGCCCATTTAAAGCAACAGGGAACTCAGGTGTAAACTTAGTTCCCACAGATGGAAAAAGTGCTATGAATGAAGCGGAAAAGCATTCACCGAATGGACACTGGGCGTTTTCTCACTCTGATCCACAGCTTTCCAGGGAAGAAGAACATCCTTTCAGCCAACCTGGTTCAGCCAGAAAGCACTGTCTGCATCCAGACACCCCAGCACCTGCAGGAGGGCAAACAGCTACAAGATACAGAAAGTTGCTTTTCCTCTTTTTTATTTTTTCTTTTTTAATTGTTTCAGGTAAATCGAGGGTACCAAGAATTAGGTTACAATGTTTGCATTTGTTAGGTAAAGTATCTCTTAAAATTACGTCCCACCCCCAAGAGGAAAGTTTCTAGTCTTCATTCCTTCTGCCCCAGGATCCTGCTTCTAGGAATTTAGCCTCAAGAAATAATTAGAGATGTACACAAAAGATGTGTATCCTGAAGTTTGCACAGAATTATTTGTTAGAGTAGGAAAGAGGCAAATGAACAAAAGCCTCCAGCCAGATAGTTTCCAACCAAAGAGGGATGGGCAAGTGCGTTTGGCAAATTCTCATTCTGGAGCTCTAGGTTTCCAGTGTCTTGGGACAGGTGAAGGAATGTGTGTGACACGCATGTAGCATGTGTGTGATACTGTGTGTAATACACATTAACTCAGTAGATGTGCACCAAATGATCCCAATACCGCAACCATTTTTACAGAGATGAGAAGCTGGAGAAAAAGTAGCCCTAAGAGTTACGTGTCCTTTGGGGTAGGAGTTTGTGAATAGTTTTTATGTCTTTCATATTTTCTGGGTGCTTGTAATTTTCAATAATGTAATTTTCTTTCAAATAAGAAATCTAAGAGAAATAAAAATGAAAGCTCATCAGGCAAGCAATCAAATAATTAACTATCCAAATAGCCCAACCCAGCCCCCCCTAACGTCCCGGGAGCTAGAGAAGACAAGCTGGAAGAAAACGGGCAGCAAGCCTTTCTGTGTCTGAGTCACTGTCTGTCTTTAATTCTCACACTTTGCTCCAAAACTGAGACTCTGCTGACACTCTGTCTTCTCTACATCCAGACGTCATCAGGCCACGAGAGGAACCAGGGGTGCCCTAAGGTTTTGTTGACTTTAAACAGACTAACAGAGGAGCAATTAATAAAAGGGGAGCAGGGCATCACAGCTGCATAAATTATTTGTATATGAAGAGACTCTGGAAACTGCCAGGTCACAATTTCTGCCTCAGGGCCATGAGACATTCTTGACAAGGTAATTATCTATTGCCTGGACATACACACTCACACACACGTCTACAGATGTACATGTGATGGCCGATTTAGCGTGTCAGCTTGACTGGCTTCTGCGTGCCCTCACGCTCAGTGAGATGCGTCACTCTGGGCATCTGTGAGCAGGTTTCTGGATGAGACTAACCTCTGCATGGACTAAGCAGAGCAGACACCCCACAGCAGGGTGGGCCTCGTCCCACCCAGAGGCACCGACTAGAACAAAAAGGTGGAAGACTAGAGATTTCTCTCTCCACCTGTCCCTGAGCTGGGACGACTTTCCTCTTTAGACTCACTGAAATTTGTACCATCATCTCTCCTTTGGATTCAGGCAGGGATGACACCATTAGCTCTCCCAGGTCTGTAGACTGCTGACTGCCGTGGTTTCTCAGCCTCTAAAACCGCATGAGTCAATTCTTCCCTATGAATATCTACTGATAGGTAGATAGATAATCTCCAAATCCTACTGGCTGTGCTTCAGGAAGCATGCAGGTTAAGATGACTTGCATACACACATGCATGCATGCCTGTGTCTTACCTCCTCTCTGTATATCTGTCTGTTGCTATAGAGAGGTACCGAGAGAGACAGAGAGAGAGAAATCTGCTACAATAATGCCATAAACTTGGTTACAAAACCAGTCCTACGGGTCCATTTTTGGTCCATCTTTATAACTTACAACCCAAATGCTTGATTTCCAAAGACACATTTAAGAATGTTTTGCAACAAGTTATTTGTCAGTGTTTTCCCTACAGTGTGTCACATTGGTGGTCTCTGAGTGTCCTCCCTATAGTGTGTCACATTCATGGTCTCTGAGTGTCCTTCCTACAGTGTGTCACATACGTGGTCTCTGCGTGTCCTCACCACCGTGGGGCTCATATGTTTTCTGTGAGTGTCATCCCTACAGTGTGTCACATTTGTGGTCTCTGAGTGTCCTGCCTATAGTGTGTCACATTTGTGGTCTCTGAGTGTCCTCCCTACAGGGTGTCACATTCGTGGTCTCTGAGTGTCCTCCCTACAGTGTGTCACATCAGTGGTCTCTGAGTGTCCTGCCTATAGTGTGTCACATTTGTGGTCTCTGAGTGTCTTCCCTGCAGTGTGTCACAATCGTGGCCTCTGAGTGTCCTCCCTGCAGTGTGTCACATCCGTGGCCTCTGAGTGTCCTCCCTGCAGTGTGTCACATCCGTGGCCTCTGAGTGTCCTCCCTGCAGTGTGTCACATCAGTGGTCTCTGAGTGTCCTGCCTATAGTGTGTCACATTTGTGGTCTCTGAGTGTCTTCCCTGCAGTGTGTCACATCCGTGGCCTCTGAGTGTCCTCCCTGCAGTGTGTCACATCCGTGGTCTCTGAAGTTGTGCTATCTCTCTCTGAGGTGCAGGTGAAGCTTTACATGTGCTTGAGCCCTCTGGAGACCACACTCATCTTCTCCCCACAGTTACCTCATCTCCTATTGGCATGAAAAACTGGGCTTCAAAATTCTCTTGAAAACCAAAGGGCTGAGAGTCATAGACTCACATTCCCACACGATCACAATCAGCAGGGTGTAGGCATCGTCCCCTATAGTCAGGGCAGGGGGCCGGAGTTTGCCGCAGGCCACACCCCTCCCCAGTGTCTCTCTGCCCCAGCTGGGACCAGCTGCTCTCCTCACCTTGACTGTTGATGACTGCCTGGCCCCAGAGGCATCTGGCTCTACAGTCTTGCTCTGAGTCAGCCCACATTCAACCAGGCTCTTTGGGAAGTCTTTCTTCATCATCTTCTCCTCCAGGGTTTCTGTGCATAGGGTCTGCCCACCCAGACAGCAAGTTCCTCACAGCAGGACATTAAGGGCCGCCAGAGCAGTGGGAGCTGGTAAGCACTGAGTTGGTATGATGGGCCAAGCAATTCCATATTTACTACACTTGATTCCAACAACCACCCAGTGCTAAGAATCTTTCTCACGGTGGCTCAACTGGTGAGTGGCTGACCCAGGGCTTGAGCCAGTCAGGTCTGTGTCCCACATGGCCATCCCCTCCGCCAGGCTGAGCTCTCTGCTGCACACTGGCAGCTCTGACGCCAGCACACACAGGACCGGAGACACCCACCCTCCTCCCTCCCTCGGGATCCCTCCTGCAACACCAAAACTGGGCCTATGAAAGCCTCTGTCAACACAGGGGCATCGGAGCTGAGTTTGAGTTTTTGTTTTGTTATTTTTTTCTCTGCATTCTCATGGAGAATATGGAAAGAAGAAAGAGAAAAGATCTGTAAAAATTGAATCCTAGCACAGAACATCTCTTCCAAGAGTCTAAGATAGTGGTTCTCAACCTTCCTCCCTTTAATACAGTTCCTGTTGGTCAGGACCCACAGATTGAGAACCACTGGTGTAAGAGAAAGAAAACAGAGTGAAACGGAAAGCGAGACAAGGTGACTTAACACTTGACACCAATTTACTGCTGCCTGCCTTTTAAGCCTGCACACCACCCCCCTTCACCTACATCTGGACACTGAGGTTCAGAGAGGGGAATTAACTTATCCAAAACCACACAGCTCGTAAGCAATACCAACTCTGTGGCTGACTCCCAAGACCCCTCAAAATCAGCTTTGTGATCATTCTCTTTCAATCAGCCAGCCCAGAAGAGGCCCAGGCTGTAAAGGTGGGAAGAAGATAAGATTCAGGTTGGGATATTCAAGATGGCTAGAGGCCAGTGATGTGCTTGTTCCCTCTTAGAATTGTGTGTGGTTGGTAGAGCCTTCTCCTGACTATAACCTCTCCTCACGGCTGGGATGGCCTCTTGGCCAAGGGGAAAAAACAGGCAAACGTGCAAAGTTCCACCCCAGGTGGTCTTTTCATCAGGATCCCATGTCCAGGAATGGGGAGACCTTGGAGGTAATTCCCCCCACCAGGACCACGTCTCTGTTCTCTCTTTAAGCATCTGTCCTTCCAGCTGCCTGTCCTTCCACCCACCGGTTCATCCTTTCAGCCATGTGTTTATCCTCCTATAAGTCCATCGTCCACTATCCATATATGTCCCTATCCATCATCGTCCACCTGTCCACCCACCCACCCATTCATTCAGCCATCTACTGATCTATCCATATATCTACCCATCCATCAACCATATCCATCCACCCATCTACCCACCTTCCAGCCATCCACTCACACAGACGTCCATCTGCATAGCCATCCATATATCTACCTTTCCCACCCATCCATCCACCCATCCCTGGTTAACCTTCTATGAGTTCATACATCTGCTCCCCATTATCCAGCCAGCACTCACTGAGGCCCTCCCCTGTGTAAGGTCCTGGGACAGAGAACTAGCTGGACACTTCATAAAGCTATAGCTTGGCCCATATGACAGATGTTCAACTACTAAGAATCTAAAGGACAATCAAATGACAGTTTCAATGAGTACTACTACCTCACTTGCCAAGGACTCCAGGGAGTTCTCAGTTTCCTCATCTGTAAAATGGGGACGACAGTGCCTGGCGCATTGGTTATGAGGATCAGCCCGCAGAGCCCCTCCTGGGCCTCACTAAATCCAAGCTGCTATTAAAGTCTGCTGTCCACAGGTCCAACCCACACTCTTCTAAATGGTCCAAAGATTCAGGAACCAGTTTATAACCGCTGGCTCAGCCAAAAAATTAAAAAGAGCAAAGAAATGAGCAAAGACATTTCCAAGTAGTGACTTCTGGAAGTAGTACAAACATAGACAATTTTCCACCATCAGCTCATCAAGAAGGAAGAACATTTTGGTGGAGGGAGGGTAATGGGTGGGGCCACATCTATGGTGCATCTTAGAATGGGTACAGGCGATTGCACTAATGTACACGGCTATGATTTAACTATTAAAAAAATTAAATTAAAAAAATAAATAAATAAAAAAGAAGGAAGAACAGTGGATAAGACCCAGTGTCAACAGACATGAGAGGCCAAAGCAACTTCTCAGCTCCTTGCAGGAATATAAATTGAGAAAGTGTCTTAGAAGGACCTTGTGAACACTATGAACAAACACAAAAACACAAAGTACCTCAAAATCAGGACATGCTCGCTGGGCAGCTCACCCCAGTCCTAACTGTGACACACCCGGAGAGGCCACTGCACGCACAGCCCCCACAGCCAGCATTAATCGGATGACATACAGCTCTGGACGTTCACTTGTCCTGGAGGGACACAGGGGTCACGCCCCATGTGGACATTGTGAGTCTTCTTCTCCAGCATACAAATATTTGAAAGTGATACCAATGTACAGTTCAAATCATCTGTAAATACATCTTGGGATTTAAGATCTTAACTTTTTCCTTCACTCTTTTCTACATTTAGCAAATATTTTACATGAGAAAGTTTAATTTTTATATTTAGAGATGTTTTTAATAAGCGAAAACATAATAAAAAGCGAGCAGCAGCCTTCTTCCCTTATTTCAGCCAAAGCTAGCCTCCAGAGAGGATTGCAGAATGCTGACCCCACACCACACTGCCTGTCCTGTAGTCTGACCAGGTGCCTGTGTCACCGCCCTGCCTAAGGAGGCCACTAGTAGCCACGGGTGCCTATTTACATTTAAATTAATTACACAAAACAAGAATTCCTTTCCAAGGTTGCACGAGCCACATTGCAAGGGTTCAACAGCCAACTGTGGCCAGTGGCTACAAGATTGGGCACAGATCTGGAACATTTCAGTTGTTACAAAGGGTTCTTCTGGACATCCCTTATCTGTAAGGAGCCCTCTGACGTGAGACCAAAGAAGGGGAGAATGTATGAGCACATCTTAAGTGCAGGGGCAGCAACGGTTTCCTATAAAGTGTCAGAAAGTGAATAGTTTCAACTCAGCAGGTCAGAGACACACTCACTCTGCAGCTGCCAAGTGCACAGGGGAGACAAATGGCCAGCAGGTGGGCCTCCGGGCAATGGTCTGTGGCCCGGGCTCCAGTGACTGTTACTGCCGCTCTGCACAGTCAACACCTCCACCCCTGCCTCTGCGCTGGGTACCATGCTAAATGATGCATTTTCTCATCTAATTCTGTGACCCAACCAGGTCGAGTGACCCTGTTTCACACAGAAGGAAACTCAGTCGGGGAAGTGAAGTAAGCAACCCACATGGGAGGGCGATTTGTGTTCAGGTCAGCCCGACACCATGGGCTGCACTGTGGCCACAGCACATAATCCCCCATGAGCGTAGAATGAAACAGCACCATCACCTGTGGCCTTGTGTTTCATGCCCTTCCATGAACCCTGAGTTCCTGGCATATATTTCCCAGGCCGTAACGTGAAGACCAAGAGCTGTGAACTGAATGATGATTTAACCCTAGCAAAGAAATCATGTAAAAACAAGGCATTTCCCAATAATGTTATGCAGTCGAATAGTTTGGGAGAAAATATTCTTTGGAAAATTCAAAATGGAATTAGCAACTGATCAGTTATTCTGTTACAAAGTCTTTGGTTTCGTAAGAACCTCCTAAATTATTAATCATGTTATCCATTAACTCAGCATTATTACACAACTCAAAGACCCAAGTCTGTGGCCACAGGAGGTGATCAATTGTGGGCATGGGTGACTCATTATTAAAATTAAATACATCATTAGTAGTTCCTGAGAGTACCTTGCTCTGTGACTTATGGAGCCACAACACACAAACCACGGCTTATATAAGAGTGTCCAAGGAACTCAGCTTCTATTTTCAAAACCTTACTTTTATAAGAAAAGCTTAACCCCAAACACTCGCTGTCACCAGGAGTCACAGAGGTCCCTCCATCGGCAGAGGCCACGGGCACACATCCCCTCTCCTGACCTCCCCACCTCCTACACGGCTCACCGCAGCTCCTCTTTGGAAAATCTCTGGAAACTGGCAGTTGGGTGAGTACTGCAAGGAGCGGCAGGGAAGACGGGTCATCTGGGTGTCCCCAGAACCAGGTTTGCCCTTGGAAGCAGGAGTGAAGGGCAATGTGGGGGAGTCAGGTGCGCGTTTGGGTCCAGCCCTGACACTTTGATTAGCCCTATGATCTGGGCAAGGTCATTCCCTTCCTCTGCACCCCTGTAATAATGAGAAAGTGATAAGACCCCACTTCCAAGCACCTCAGGCATAAAGGAAACACATGGATGCCCAGCACACACCAGCTTCATCCATGTGAATTTGGGGGCCCAAACATTAGCCCTGGGAAATCAAACTTCATTACCTCTTTGCTCAGCTTTATCTCAGGCGGGAGCTATCTCCCACAGGCCCCACCAGGCCAGGGAAATGGCCACCACCCAAGTTCACGTCCTACCACCTCGGTGACCCCTCAGTGGGCAGAAAACATCTCTCTCCAAAAGCTCCCATTGAAGTCCTGGGATAGATGCTCATTGGCCTGGCCTACGTCACTCACTCATCCAAGAACCCGTCACCCTGAGCAGAGGGAGAGGGTGGAGTGAGCTGTCACTCTGCACCGTGCAGACGGAAGCAGGTGTGCTTCCTGACAACCACAGTCAGGGGCTGCTTAAGAAAGAACAGTGGCACCTAGGACCCCCTCAGCATTGGCACTCGGCCCCAACACGCAACATGTGTGAGAGCTTCAGAAGCTGGGTCAGTGGTGAAGGCGGGTCAGCACCACTCGGCTCATCGTGGTCCCTGAGGGCACACGGGGACCATTGGAAGAGAGGCTGCCAGGCCTCTGTACCCAGGATGTGGCAGAGGAAGGGCAGTGCGGCAGCGAGCGCTCCAGATCGGTCCTTGCTCAGCCCGGCCACTGCCCTCCTGGGAAAGAACAGACGCAGGAGCTCCACGCTACACAGCACAGGGCTTCTGGGACCACAGAAGCAGCTCTAAGGACTGAACAGAATCCCCGTTCAGACAGCCCCAGCCCCACCTCAGCCTGTTCACCTGCCAGTGGTGGTGACATTTCCCAAGTCTCTTGATGAACAGGGATGCCCAGCACACACCAGCTTGCATGAATGGCACAGTGAGGCATTCCCAAGGCTGGCTCTTCAAACTTGGAAAGCCCGTCCTCTGCTGGGGTGTGCGGGCTTTCTGATGCTTTGAGCCTGAAATTCTGTCCTCTGCTGTGGTGTGCGGGCTTTCTGATGCTTTGAGCCTGAAATTCTGTCGCATTCAGGAAACAATATCGATACTACTGGGACACTTTGTTTCTTCTTCATTGCTGTCTTTGTTTTTAAACAACTGTATTTGACCAAAACTTAACAATTAGTGACCTGTGTCCACCCTGCTCTCCTTGTCCGGCTACCTGCAACAAGGAGGCTAGGACAAAGCCCTGGCCGTCCCCTCTGCTCCCGCCACAGCTCGGGTCACTACCTGCACACCTGCTTCCCTTATAGAGGGGGCAGGATCTGGACCCCAGTGGGAATCAGGGTGGGGGCCAGAGGCTGATGAGGTGGCCAAGGCCCCTGGAGCTCTGTAGAATAAACGAGCAAGGTGGGACTAGGGTGGGCCCTTAGATGCCACAGTGCCAACATCCCTCACACATCACCAGCACAGCTCAGGAGCTGCAAGGGCCAGTCCCTTTATTGAAAAGTACCTTACCTGATCTTACCTGATCATGGTAAATCTGTACCTGTGATAGAATTTCATGCTCCTATCCACCTCACAGTGACAAAAGTGCCCATGAACCTGTTGAGATCCACTGAGGCCTTGGCTTTAGTTAACGGTATGGCATCAATGTCCACCTATGGGTGTTAGTCAGTGTACCGTGGAATGATAGACACTGTTATTGAGGGACATTTCGGGAATGCTCTACTATTTTTGCAACTTCTATGTGAGTCTAAAATTATTTCAAAATAAAAAGTTTAGAAAATGTAAAAAATTGTAAAAAGCGAAATACCACCTCCATCACTTCCTTCTCCACTTAGGGTCCCCCCATCCTTAGCCCAGTTCCATTAACGTGCTGTCCTATTTCCAGAAAATCCAGCCTGCTTTCGGCCCATCTGAATACAAGTTGTGGGGAATCTTCCAGAACACATTCACCCACCGGCAGGTCTTCAGGCCTCCCAGGAGCCGGGAGAAAACGAGCCCATCCTCTCACCCACTTCGTGTTTCTTTGTGTTTTTGTTAATTTTGTCACACAGAACCCAGGGAGAGAACAGGACTGGCCTTTCTCCCGGGAGCCGGAGGTGGGCCGTGCACGTGTCCCCGCTCACCGCCAAGGGCTCCATTCACACTGGGCCTCAGGACCCGCCTGCTCTCTGAGAAACTCCAGTTTCGGTTTCCAGCCATCGTTTGTTCCCGCAGTGTCCCCGGCCCGCCTCAATGGCCAGCCTTGTCTTCAAGGAGTACAAAGCTGCCTTTGCCTGTGGAGCCGAGTAAATGGAAGCTGCGGCCAAGGTGGGGGAGTCCCCACCACTGTGGCTGGCTCAGTCTCTCCCCACACAATAGCGTGCCCCTGCTGGGACCTGCACAGCTGGGGGACCCCTGAGCACTGTCCCCCTAGCAAGTGAGGAATATAAATAAACCAGAAGGGGGGGAACCAGTCCCTGGATGACAGTGCCCTGAAGTGCTCACTTGAGCTTGAAGCTTCTAAGTTGAAGCCTGAAGACCTAGATGGCTTCCCTGTCACTGGGGGCATTCAAGGAGAGGCAAGACTCCGACCGGGCAGGGATGCTAGGGAAGGGAGGAAGGAAATGAGCACAGTACAGAAAGATGGATAGATGGATTAGATGGATGGTAGACAAACAGGTGACATGTGGATTGATAGATAATGATAGAAAGATGACAGATACACATAATAGATGTTAGATGCATTGATGAATAAATGACAGACTGGCAGGTGATAGGTAAAGGGTGGGGGATAGATAATAGACAATATAAAAATTGACAAAGATAGATGGAGGCTTCTTAAACAGGAGGGCACAGTGGAGTCACACAGCAGGTGGAGACCCTGGCCCAGTCTGCATTCTCCATCCCAGTTCCTACACCCACCCCCACTTATCCCTGCTCTATATAACATTTCCATGCCAGGACCTGGTAGGACCTGGCCAGGCTGAGCAGGGCACTGACCTGCCCAGACTCCAACCTGCTCATCCCCACGGCTCCTCCGTTGCCTCCCAGGGTCACATCATTCCTCCAGCTGCTCAGACCAAAGCCCTCGGAGTCTCCCCAGACTCCTTCCTCTCATGCCAGACATCTGATCCCTCAGCAAACCCAGGGCTCTACCTTCAAAACGGCCCCACAGCTGGCTCTGCCCCGTCCTGATAGGTTTCTCCTGAGGCAGAGCTGCTTAGGTGTGGCCGGTTTGTTTGGAGGACGCTCTCAGGAGGAGAAAGTGAGGGCTAGGGAGGGGAGGATGGGAGAAAGACACACAGAGACACACACACGCAAACGCACATGCACATAAGTACGTGTTCAAGGCCACCGCAGGGGCAGCAGGGCCTTTATTCTGCAAAAGAATCACCCACCTGAAGGACGAGCTGCTGGGACATTTACTCCCATCCCGTCAGCCAGGGACAGTCCCTCAGGCCTCAACTCCCCTGACGCCCTGGCTGTACGTCCACCATAGGGGAAGAGACGGTCCCCTATGGTAGAAGGTGAGACTGCAGGACTTTCTGGAAACCCTTAGGTGGTAGAGGGCAGCCTACCTGTACATTTGCCAACTTTCATGGTGTAACTACTTCCCACCACTGCTTGCCTTAGCATCCCTGAAACTATCACCAGTGGCTCCAGCACGGTGTGCATGGCCTGCCATGCTCAAGCTGGAGTTCCAGCTGAAGACCAAGTTACAGATAGCCCAGGCAGGTGTGAGGCGGGCACTGCAGCTTTCCCTTGGGCCTCAGCAGCCTCCCCTCACAACCCCCACAGGACCCTAAACCTGGCCATCTCCCAATGCCCCAGGGCCTTTGCACATTCTATCCCCATTGCCTGAAATGCTCTTCTCCAAGGTCGTCACCTGACTGACCCCTAACTGTGCCTGATCTCTGCACAGATGCCCTCTCTGACCACCAATTTAGGGAGCAGAGTCTCCCCCGCCTTCCTCTAACCTGGTCACTGCTTAGGACACCTGTACCTGCGCAGAGTCATGTCACACATCTGTGTCTACTCTGCCTCCCCTGTCCCACTAGACTACTCACTCCATGAAGCCTGAGCCATCGCAGTCTTCACTATTTACCCCCATGGGCATATTGTATGTTCTAAAAACAGCAACAGGCTGGACATCTAGCCAACATCTGCAGAATGGCCGCTGATCATGAACTCCAGAGGGAAATCTCAGACCAATTCGCTTTGTAAACTCCCCACAGTGGATTGCAACTTGTGTTCCTGGCTCCTACCTCCTGGGCCCAATGCTTTCTAAGGTCTGGCCCATCCCTGGCGCCCCCAGGTGGGCTGGGTTCTCCCCAGAAAGGCACAAGCACTAAGATGTCCCACAGGATAGAGACCCGGACATCCATCACCACAAATGATGAGGTGTGAGCCTGCAGGTATAAGGGAAGGGGTGCACCCTCCAAATTTAGTGCAGACCCAGAACCAGAAGAATGACACAAAGAAACCTCAATTAAACATCAGCCCCTGCCCAGGAGCTCCTGACAGAGGACTGCTACTGTCTGTAACCCTGCCAGACAGGGACGGTGCCCCCAGAGGGAGATTGCAGGCATCCAGGTAGGGGCCATGTCCGTCTGACATTGGGCGGACAGGGAGGAATTTAGCTCCGGTGGGCAATGGGAGTGGAGCAAGTTCAGGATTAGAGCAGCCACAGGCGGCCAGGGAGACGCCCGCACGCAGCTCCCTCACAGCTATGAAATCCTACAAATGACTTCTCTTAATTTTAACATCAGCTTTGGGCGAGGGCCACAAATAGATGTCTAAATATATTCCAGCGCAGAATTAAGTGGGATCTTCCCATTTCTCAAGCAACTCCCAGGGGTCACATCAGACAGCAGAGCACACGAGCTGAGCCACTGCTGGGGAGTGACACGGGCAGCATGATGGTGCCTCCGCTAGGCCCCCCCAGCTCCCACGGAGCTCCCCCACAGCGGGCTGAGAGGGGATCCTGCCTCCAGACTACGTAGCCCTCAGTGGGGGCCTGGGAGTCCTCAGAACGTGCAGACCCTAGCTCTAGGCAGAATTTACAAAGAAAACAAATGAGACTCATTTGTCCCGGAACTCGGGCTCCTACTCCTGGAGAATTTAAGAAGAAGGTCACAATCACAGGTCTCTTGACAGACTCCTCCGGGTGCTCCTCAAAACCGCTGGGCTCCTCCAGAGAAAGCGATATTATGTCGCAACACCACGGGGAGCCCTGAATGGGATGGGGACACGAGGAAGAAACTAGAATGGAGTGCAGACTTCAGTGAGTACAAAGTTTCAGTAGAGTCTCATTAGGGTGACAAATGCCCACAGTAACACAAGATGTCAGCGCGTGGCACCACAGGTACGTAAGGAAGCACTGTACCACCTGCATGATCTTTCTGCAAAACTAAAACTATTCTAAAATTAAAAGCTTTTTCTTTGGAGCTACTGTCTTCTTTCCCCCAGGCTGAGTGAGAGGTTCTCATAGGTCAGCTCCCCCACCTGGGATGGGTTTCTCTCTTGAGTGGGGCCACAGGGCAGAGCAGGCAGCTTTAGGGACCTGCCTGCACACCGGCCACTGGAGGTGCTCCCTGCAGACTAGAGGAGCAGCCTGGGAGGGAGAGACGCTCCAGTGCCCAGAGCAGGGGTCCTCTGACTGAGGCGGTCCTCAGACGGCCTGTTCCCAGGCTTCACTGCCAGGTGCTGAGTCTGGGGCCCGCCCCACTGAGCTTGGCAAGCCCTCCCAGTGAGGCTCATGCGTGCTGACATGAGACGCCTGCCACAGAGGGTCACCCATGAGGGCAGAGGTGTCGACAGGCAGCACAGGGCTGAAGCGGGTCACCGGTGGGCTGGGTGCTATGTGTAGGGTTGACACACACTGTCCTCAGCCTGAAAGACACCCTGTGGATGCAGATGTCCAAACTCCCGTGCAAGCACCAAGAGTCAGCTCTAACCACTCCCTGACCACCACCAACACTGCCCTGGCCACTCCCTGCTCATGTTCCCAGGCTTCCTGGGGGGGGGGTGGGGGGGAGGGAGGGCAGGGACAGTTAACGGCACAGGAGGCACAAGAGGGAGAAACAGCAGGAGCCACCACAGGGCAGGAGCACCCATGTCAGCAGGGGAGGGACATGAGGACTGAACCACTGGCATCTGGACACTGATGCCCCCTTCCCTGGAGTGGATGGAAAAGTCATAGTACTTGCCTCGAAAGGCATGTTGAGGGGACACAGTGGAAGATAAAACATGGGACACATGTGGCATTTTTGTTACAGTGAATTTGTTCACATGTCCTGGTTAGCACCTGTATCAGTTACCTGCAGCCATGGGACCCTGGTGCCCTAAAAGAGTGATTGTGCTGTTCACAGGCTGTGGGCAGGAGACCTGGGCAGGGCTCCAATTCCCCTCCCCGGGGGGAGGGTGGGGCTCCCTCCGGCAGCTGCGAGCTGGATGCCTGGCGGCCCCTGCACTGGGCAGCTTGTTGCTCCCTAGCAGGCGGCCAGGCCGCTGTGTGTTCTTGCAGAGTTCTTTCTTTCTTGGCCCAGAAGCCATCTTGTGTCACCTTTGCTACATTTTATTGGCCAAAGCAAATCACAAGGTGATATGGCGGGCAGGAGACAGCCTCCACCCACTAACGGAAGCAGGGGCTGAAAGAGCAGGTGGGGCCAGAGGGGATGGCCACAGCCACCTCTGGAAACGACTAGTCCAGAGTCAGAGTCATTGTCTCCTTCTTACAGGAGGAGGAGGGCAGGAAACCCCTCTGAGTCACACAGTCAGGACCTGAAGCCGCATAGTCTAACACAGACCCCTGGCTCTGGCCCGCCGCTACTGGAGTCCAAGCTTTGCCCCTCATACCAGTTCCCATGTGGACTGGCCAGGGCTCAGTCTCCTCCCCATGGTAGCCAGCTCCCTGCCTGCACAATGGGTGGATGGACAAATAGATGGACAGATGGACAGCTGAATGGGCAGGGTCTCCAACATGGAACTAGACAAGGAAGAGGCTAGGAGACCGGAAGCTACTCCTACAGTCCTGCGAGTCTAACCAGGAGGGGAAGCATGAGGTGCCCCATGTGCAGCCGGTGGTGCCTGCTTCTCCTCGAGCTTCCGAACCCTTCCCCCTGAGCACCACCATTCTGGGTCTCTTAAGACTGAAGTCCTCCCCTTTCCTTTCCCCCAAACCTGGCTCTCTCTCCCCTATCCAGGGCACACACCTCACACCTGGGGGTCCCCCTAACCCCACACTCTGCCCCACCCTGTGCACAGCCCCTGCCCTCTACCTGCTGGTTCATCTTCTCTCTTCCTGGTCACTGTCACAGGCCACCAGCCCCAGGTCCAGGGGGCATCTTCTGCCCTACAGACTTCAGCAGCTCCCATTCTCTTAGGACAAAGACAAAGACCCTCTTCTGCACCTCCCTGCACTGTGTGAACAACACCCAAGGAAGTTCTGAAAGCGTGTTCGAGAAGCCCAGAGGAGCTGTCTGTGGGACAGAGGCAGGAGCACAGGCTGAGACCTGGTCTCACCAACGGTGAAGACAGTTGAGCTCATTGGTCACACACATGCCACAGGGATTCTGTCAACCAACCCTCACAACAGCCACACGGCGCAGAACTATTATCATTCCCATTTCATAGATGAGGAAGCCCAGGCCCGCGGCAGAGAGACAGACCCAAGCCCAGGCCTCGCTTGTGCTCAGCCGGCTTCCCTGTCACACACCAGCCTCCTGCCACCATGGAATTCTCAACACATGCACGTTCTACTCTCCCAGCTTTAAAGAACCTGTTTATTAAAAAAAAAAAAAAAAGAAGAAGAAGAAGAAGAAGATGACAAAAAATGTTGCCCCCAGTGTCCCACAAAAATCATTGCTATTCCCTCCCCTACCCATATTTCAGGGGGTGGAGAGTATTATGAAGGCTATACGTAATACGTAATCATGGCTCTCAGTGTTTGCTGAGGTTTTTTTTTTTCTTTTTTTGTGAAAGCTGCTATAAAATTAGAATCCCCATGGAAGGCTTCCTCTAAACACTAACCAAGAGATTACATATTAGCCCCAGGGTTCTCCACCAGTGGGACAAGCATGGAAGGTAGAGGTGGCAGTTGATGGCATCCCCAGGGATGTGGGTCTCCCAGCAGGTGCCAGGAACAGTCAGCCCAGGCCAAAGATGCTGCTGGGTTATGGAGGGGCCAATGACCTGCTCAGCTGGAAGCAGCTCCAACCCCTGCTTTCCTCTCCGTGAGGTGAAATGGCTGTTTGTGCCTCCCTAGCAGACAGCAGCCAGGCCAGGGGGGTGACCCTGTCCTGAGACTCCTCACCCACCATGGAGCAGAGACATGGCTATGCCAGGGGATGGTGTTTCCTCCCCCTATGACATGCCTGGAGCTTCTGTGTGCAGGTGATGACAGTGGCATTCCTGTAATGTTTGGATCCTCCAAAGGTCACATGGCTCATGTGGGCCTCACATCCACCTGGAGGCAGAAACCAAACCTAGTTGATAGATGGGAAAACTGAGGCTGAGGATGAAGGGACCGGCCACGGCCAACCAGGTGCCCTCCCAAGGCTCTGGCCTGACCATGGGCTCTGAGCAGCTGGGCACACTGCTCCCTCTCTTTGCAGGAGGCCGAGTCTGGGTCCCTTTAGAAAAGATAAGAAGTTACATCAACACACACACAAATACACAGGCACACACACATGACTCATTCTTCCAATGACTTTTGACTAAAATAAGCAGAAAAAGCTATAATGAAGGTTATCGTTGAAAAGACAGATGGCAAAGCCAACCTTAAAAGATCAGCTTGTGAGTCTCAGAGGCTGTGCCTTCCTTCTCTCCAAGACACTGAGACGCCTCTTCTTTTTAGGAAGAAGAGGGGGGGGGAAGAAGGGGAGGGGAGGAAGGGGGAGGATGATGGTGGGAAGGAAAGACAAACTAGCACCACTTGACTCTGCCAAAGCACGCTCTCGCTAATGCTAACGATGGAGGCAGCTCACGGTGCCCCCAGACCTCCCCAGGGGCCAGCATCTTAGGCTCAGCCTCAGCCCCTGAACACCAAGACACCGAGGTGGATGGAGATGCTCAGTTTTACCCAGTGGGGTTGACTCTCAGGTCAGGAGGAACTTTTCTTCAGTATCTCAAGGCCAGTGGGAGATGAGGGTACCCAAACTGCTCTCAGTCAAAGCTTCAGCCCTCACCTACCAAGATGTGCGGGAAGGCTGCGTGGAAGCTTCTCCACAATTACAGAGGAGGCTAAAGCTCACTCACAGGCATTGGGATCTTGCGGCACTCCAGGTACCAGGATCATGGAAGAAATCATCTCATCAAATGATCATGACCGTCCTCATCACACAGCAAACCCAAGGCTCAGAGATGTCGGGTGAATCAGCCAAAGTCACACAGCAAACACAGTGGATTGTCAGATAAATGGAGGCAGTCTGACTCTGGACTCTAACACACCTACTCACACCCTTCAGGACCTTGTCTGTTAGACTCCCAATGTCAAGACACCCCCATATTAGATGTGCAGAATATTCCAAGATGAATCTGACTCTAATAGCCCACAGACTATCCAGAGAAATAAGCTCGATATGTGGATTGACCATCGGCAGCCCCAATTCTCTATCCCTCCTGTATCTACATGTGACTTTTTTGCTCCTCTCACCAAAAGGATCAGTTTCTCTCCCTCCCTGTGACCTGAAGTTGGCCCATGTGCCAACTCTGATAGAATCAGCAGAGGTGAAGAGTCCCAGCTTGGAATCCACAAAAGCCCACACATTCCCACCATTGCCACAAGGCAAACACCACTGGGCTAGACCTCGGGGCCAGAAGAACCACTCAACTGAGCCCAGCCTAGACCACAGACCCTGGAAACCTGCAGACACCTGAGGAATGAGGTTGCTTTTGCAGAAACCTGTGACACCTTATAGAGAATGAACTGGATTCAAGACAGAAGAGATCGGTTTGAGAAGTCTGGCACTTGTTACATAGATATCCTGTCCCAAATAGCAGGCCCCGAGCCAGACAGGGAGCTTGCAGGGTGTGCAGCTTCTCTTTACATCACGCCCACATCATGATCTGTGCACACAGCAGTGCTTAACACCTCCACAGAGTGACAGACAATCACCAAAGGCCGCAGGTCCAAGACGACAATTTACAACAGTATTTCCCCATTTCATTGAAATCTGTACTACCTCTGAGATTTTTGCCATGCCTGGATCTTCCAAACATATGATTTCTTCCCATATTTCAATGTATTATCACCTCGACTTTTTTAATATTTTAAGAACATGTTCTTTTTTATATAAACAAGCTGGATGGAAAAGAACACTGTATACACCCCCTCTCTATGGAGAGTCTGTATCTTTAGCTGCATATAGAATATAACAGGAGAATAAAGGACATGGGGTGGGAGCTGGGCAGAGCTCAGCAAAGCAGGTGCCAACAGTCCTGACCCCGGTAAAGCCAACGCGGGAGCTCTGCACAAAAGGCCCTGCCAACTAATGTGCCAAGGTCAGTAACAACTTAACTCATGTGGCACAAGAAACACAGCCATCCCGAAAGTGACGTTGCCTGAGCTAGTGCTTTCCTGCCAAGGAGAAGCAGAAAGATCATTTTTTGGCATCTCTTCCCAACTTTATTTAAAATCGCAGAGCTAGTGATTATAAGGCAGCAATTTTTCTGAACATGGATACAAACTTTTAAGAAATAATAGAGCCAACAAATAACAGTAATGACAATACAAGTCATTAGTAAGAATACTGAGACCGATGGTGACTTTGAACACAGGTTATATTTAAACAATGGCATAATAACGCACAGTAAATACATTTGTCAGACCGTAGGTATAGCTGCAGCCCCCATCTTCTTTGTTCTAGGCAGATTCACTCAGTGGCTGCCGACCAATGTCAAATTCTACAGATTGCACCATTAGATAAGGTGCACTGCCAAGCCTCCCACCCAAATGACTTGCTTTAGCAAGCACGAGGAACACGAGCCCCAGCCCATTAAAGACAAGACCCCACAACTCTACAGACAGCTGAATCTCCACCATCACCTTGCCTGACTTTCAATAAATAAATCTTGGTCCAGTGGCCATTCTGGTTAAATGATCTGGGAAATGAAAGAGTACATCCATCGCCTCTGTGTGTTTATGTGACTACAGGGATTGTGTATTTGTGGGATGGATCACTTGAATCACAACTGGGGACAAAACATGTACCCACCTTGGATTGAGGTCTGCTTCTTAGTAAGGTACAGGCTAAGGGGGCAGAAGGTGGGCAGGGCCGAGCGGACGGGCAGGACAGATGGGGAGCTTCCTGCTGTCTTCAAGCCCCCCTTTTTATAAGTATATATATGTGTGTGTGCGTGCACGTGGGGCCACAGGCTAGATGCCCAACGTCCCTGGCTCTCTGGCCCTAGCTCAAGGGATTAGAGGAAGATTGAATAAGAAGAAATATGATGGCCCCCTGTGTAACAAGAGTTGACAATAAGCGCATTTTCACTCTAGCCATCAGTTGCTTTCCAGAACTTCTGTTCTATCACTGACAGTGACCTTGTCTGCCTTGTCTCCAGATAAATATTATAATATTACACAAAATCTGAATAGACACAATGTTCAGGTTTGTGTCATACATCTTGATCCTACTTTTAGTTTCTAAGTAATGTTACGAAATGTAAACGCTGCTCAGCTTTCCCATGAGATTCTTTCCACCTGAGGCTCCTGAGAGCAGCCTGCAAGCCTCCTACTGCTGCCAGGGGTGTTTTGTTTTGGTCACGTGGTGCTGGGTTTTTTTAAGTTGACATGGCAGAGACTGTAGCACACTATCCTCATTCCCCCCTTCCTCATTAGCAATGCACCCTAAAAAAAACCCTCCATCTCCCTGCCTCCCTGGAAGCTGGAAGTGGTGTTCGCTGTCCTCCAGGCCAAGGAGTTGTAAGTGGATGTCACCGGGCAGGGCTCCCAGGAAGGTGACATCATGATTCAGCATGGACACACTCCTCTCCTTTTATTATCCCCTTCTTCCTGTCTAGAAAGTGTCCTTGTTACTGGAGGCGAAGCAACCACACTGTAAACAGGACTCAGCAAAAAAATCACAAGGCCATCCACCCTTCCGTCACACAGCCATTGGTGGCCTGGACCTCACGCAGCAGAAGAAACTTTCTCTTACTTAAGCCAGTATTGTTTAGGTTTTCCGAAGTCCACCCAATCCCTGACTGGCAAGCTTGCCAATATATAAAAATCACATCTCATGTAAAAATCTGTATTTCCAGACTGCTTCTTAAAATAGGATGATGGAGCCAGCTCGAGCCCATGTTCTCGAGGGGCAGTGAGCAGCTCCATGCACGCAGACTCACACCCCAACCCGCCCTTGGGAGAGGGTCCTGGCCCCACAGACACTGCAGTTGGGGCCCTGTGTTAAATGGTTTTATGGCACTTAGAACAGAATCCAGCTCTCCAATTCAATAATAAGAGGTCTCACATTCTTTGCTGTATGTGTTTACATTCAAACTCTATCCCTCTGAAATTTCACATCCACCCCTAGCTGCTACTCTGGTTGAAGCAATGGGGAGGGGCCCAGGACACCCCACTCTCCACACCTTCATGTCAGGCACAGCTGCTTAGACCACTCCACAGGCCAGGAATTAAAATGGCTTGTCTGTGCCATCCAAGATGCGTGCTCCCTAAAGGAACACCATCCCTAAAAGATAGACTTGAAAGGGAACAATCTCACCCAAGTGAAACAATATTCAAATACCATTTCAAGCCAACTAATGTGCTCTCCCATCATTACAGGGACAGAGGTAATAACTCAGAGGAGGTTAAGAAGGCTCCAGGCATGCCACAGAGCAGAAAGGCAGGAAGGAAGCTGGGGGCAGTACCTGCGTCTGGGAAGACTCAGGCCTTGAGAGGGACACAGGGCTGGTGGAGGCCTGGCCCCAGCTCCAGGGTGGTAATGGATAAGAGTAGGTGCTGGTCCACATAGCAGGTAGCCTTTATCATCCTGTAGACCAGAATCTTCCTCCTCATCACCATTTACTGAAAATGGACCCAGTACTCAGCACCGTCCTGAGTCACTGATGGCTATGGTCCCATAACCCCCTACTTGCTCCCCACCAGGTCAGGGCAGATCTCACCCATACTTCACAGATGGAAAAAACGAAGCTCAGAGGCCGACTGGCCAGACACAGCCCCCGAGAGGTGCGGCTGGTGGGAGTGTCCCTGCAGGCTACTCCCCTACACCTATCCACTTTATTTATCACAGGGGTCACTGCTTCCATGACTTTATAACAACAAATGGAATCATCTCAAAGGGACTGGAGGATGTCTGAGGAGGTGTCTGCCTATGGCTACCTGTGTCTCAAAATTTACTCCTTGTTGTAGCTGACAGCTCAGTTACCCTCACCCACCCTGGAGTTAAAGATAATAACCATCACTATTCTCCAGAAAGGAAATTGAGGTCCAGAGAAGTGAACTGACTTGCCCAGAGTCACACAGCTTGTACATGGCTGAGCCAGGACTTGAATCATTCACTCAACTTCAGGCAAGAAAACTCCTTGCTATTCAGTGTGCTCTAGGCCAAGGAGGCCCACCTGGTGGGGGCAAACAGACCGTTAGCAAGAGAGCTTTGAGCTGAAATAGGACAGTCCTGTGTGAATAAGAAACACCCTCTGCTTAGGCTGTCATGGCCCCTTCTGCAGGAGAGCTCCAAGATCACATCATCACTCTCTGGCATACCCATCCCACCAACAAACATTCCATGGGGAACTACTGGGGTGCTGGAGCTGTGCCAGTGCAGGTGACACAGCCAAGAAGACAAGATAAGACGCTGCCCACAGGGAACTTCTAGTCCAAGCAGTGCCGTCCAGGAAAGTGGACCTGAGGATGGAATGTTCCAGATCTGCACTAGTCATAATGACAGCCTCAGCTCCACATGGCTACTGAGCACTTGAAATGTGGCTAGTGTGACTAATGGAATTATAAGTTAATTATATTTAATTTAGATTCAAATTCACATGTAGCTAATGTCTACTGTATTGGACACACCATAAGCAATTTTGTCAAATAAACAAATAAGATCACTTCCTAGAGTGATGGGTGAGGTGGCCGTGGAGGAAATAGCCTTCTGCGACCACAGGGAACAGGGGGCAAGTTGGACTCAACCCTGACATCGTGGTGTCAGCTATTCCAGCACCAAGCAGGGACACCAGCTCCTGGGAAGGTTCCAGAGACAAAGCTGCCCATTGTCACTGGCTTCTGCACAGGGCTTGGGTGAGAAGAGGGTGGAGAATGAGAATTTTAAAGCATCCATTTTCTGTAATGAACACCCAATACTTTCATGATTGGGGGAAAAAAAACAACTCTGTATATTTTAAAGCACCCAGATTTTATTTTTAATAACCCTGAAGAAGCTGACAAGGTAATTACTGCATAGTTCTGCTGCTAATTAAGCCATATTGACACTCTACAAGCGGCCAGAAAGAGTCCCCAGATCTCAGGTCTCCAGGGGAAGAGAACATTCGAGGAATGAAACTAGAAAGACCAGCAGTAGAGACCTGGGGTCTGTGCCTGCACTTACCACCTGCTCCAGGAGAGACATGTGAAAGGGTTTGGGACAAGGAGAGACCAGACTAGATCTTTGTTCAGAAAACTTCCTAGCCTGCAGGAGAGCTGGGTATGACAAGAGACCAAGCCTCCCATAAGGCTGTCCAGGAGAAGAAGAGGAAGGCAGGGAGGGTGGAATCTACAGCTGGGTAGTAGTGAGGAGGATTCCAAGAGCTGGTGACTGGAAGGATATGGAGCTATAGGACAGTGAGGGGCATCAAGAACAGGTCCCAGGAGAAGGGGTTGGATGGGAGACTAGATGCTCTTGCTGCTTTCAAGGAGAGGATCAGGTGTGGGTAGAAATTCACCTGCATATGGACATTCTCAGAGAGAGCACCAGGAACCATCAGAGAAGTGGCCAGAGATGCTTAAAGCCAGGGAAAGAGCTGGGAAGATTGGGAGGTACCTAGGAGAAGCATCCACACGTGGAGGAGGGTTAGATCCCCAGGACTGTTCACTCCCTCAGTGGACACTGAAATCTGACCTTTGGTGAGGGAACACTCCTGCCCCAGCAGGCCTGGACTGGATCAAGATGCTGCTTGGAGACTACAGCCGCATTGCACCAGAGAACGAGCACAGGGGGTCCTGCCAGATTTTGTTCTCAGGTTGTGGCAACAGACACCAATCTGCACTCTCAGTCCCAGGGAACCTGGTCTGCAGAGGGGTCATCTCCACAGGAGCTGGCTTCCATTACTCTTGCCAGGTCAGAGAAAGGGTGGGGTGGGCAGGCACTCTCACACATGCTGTAACTGGGTGCCATGAGCCAGTTACCCAACTCCCACCCCTGGCCACCCTCTGCATATTCAAACAGAACAGGCCCTCACTGGCCCTCAACATCTGCTGCCACCATCTTGCCATCTCAATAATATCACTGCCATCTGAATAGCACCATGGTGGCTGGCACAGTCAGACCTGGGCAAAGGGAGAGCTTCAGCCACTGCAACTCCCCAGCAGAGAGCTATGCATCACACGAGCCCTGGAAGCTACGAGTGGCTCAGCTACCTCAGAAGCCAGCACACCTCTGGCTGTAGTCCCCACAACCCACCTACACACCAGCCAAGACCCCTGACTTATCCAGGTGCTCACCAGGGTCCCATGTCCCACAAAGACACTGGCATACCCTGCTGCAGGCTACAACATGTCCAGGTTCCCACCAAGGTCCCATGACCCACCCAGGTGCTGGCCAAGGTCCTGCCAATGGCCTCTGTGGAGAGGGACTTGCACATCTCCCATCCAAGTTCTCAACAGTGGCCTGAGGACCAAGCCACCAATCCAAATGAATATCCCCCAGCACTGGCTTGGACTGTGACAACCACAAAGGAACAGACAACACAGGAGAACAGCTGCATCACAGGCTCTTAATGCATGCAGCCCACTCATGCCAGGTCCATCCTTCCAGGTAGGACACAACAGTGTTATCTAGGGATTCATCCTCCTTCTTACTAATTAAGAGAGTTCTCAGCAAAGGAGAACAGGTGCATCACAAACCTATCATTCCTGAACCGAGAGAAGAGGTTGCAGATGAGAAGAAACCAGAAAAAGAACTCTGACAACATGAAAAAACAAGTTAGCCCAAACATTCCCCCAAGAACCATAATAGAGACCATAGCAATGGACTCCAATCAAAAGGAATTGTCAAAATGGCAGAAATGGGATTCGGAATATAGATGGAAAACAAGATAAATGGAATTGAAGAGAAAGTTGAAAATCAAAACAAAACATTACCCCCCACCACAAAAACTTCAACATATGAATTAAAAATAGGAAAAACTCACTAAAGAGATAGACAACACAGGATAGGATGTAACGGGACTTAAAGAAACGAAAGACATTTAGGGGATAATAAAATACAGCAGAAAGCTTCAACAGCAGGCGAGGCCAAGTGGAAGAAAGAGTCTCAGAGCTTGAAGACAAAGGTTTTGAACTAATCCAGTCAGTCAAGACACAGAAAGAAGAGTAAAGAATAAACAATGACTTGGAGAAATGTGGGGCTATGTGAAATGAGTCAATATATGAATTAAAGGTATCCTAGAGGGAGAAGAAGAAAAAGCAAAAATCGTGGAAAACATATTTAAGAAAATCATTGAGAACTTCCCCAGACATTCAGCTATCCAGATACAAGATGTTCATTAATGTGGGAAGATTCATAGCAACCAGTACATTCCCAAGACACTTAGTCATCAGCCTGGCCAAAGTCAACATGAAGGAGAAAATTCTCCAAGCTACAGGATGAAAGCAACAACTAACCTACAAAGAAAAACCCATCAAGCTAACAGCAGACTTTTCAGTGGAGACCTTATAAGGCAGAAGGGATTGGGGCCCCATTTTTACTCTTCTTAAACAGAACAACTGCCAGCCAAGAATTCTGTACTGTACAAAATTAAGTTTCATAAATGATCTAGAACTAAAGATGTTCCAAGACAAGCAAACACTAAGGGAATCTGTCACTACTAGATCCACCCCACAGGAAATGCTCAAAACCATATTATACATGGAACCTCCTAGATACCAACCAGTGTAAGAACACCCAAGATGGAGCTCATAGCTCATACAGAACAATGACACAAGAGGAAAGCAAAACAATAAGGTATCATCCAACAGGATGAACAGACAGCATCCCACATATTGGCACTAACTCTCAATGTGAGTGCAGTGAATGCCCCACTCAAAAGACAGATTGGTGCAACACAACCTAACTATCTACTGTCTACAGGAAACACATCTAACCCAAAGGACATGCAAGGACTCAAGGTAAAAAACATTCCCTGCAAATGGAAACCTAGAGTCACCACATGTAGCCATTTTCCTATCAGGCAAAATAGACTTTAAATCCACAATGTTTTTTTTTTAAAAAAAGAAGAAGACAAAAATGGCCACAGTATGATAGTAAAGAGAGAAATTCAACACAAAGACATAACAACCCTAAATATATATAGGTACCTAATCCAGAGGCTCCCATATTAATAAAGCAAATTCTGCAAGACCTAAGCAAGAAATAAATAAATAAGCAAACAGTTAAGTTTTAATTCCCAGGAACTTCAACTCCCCACTGACAGAAGAACTGGACAGATCCTTGAAGCAGAAAATGAGTAAAGAAACAATGGACTTAAATGAGACTCCAGAACCAATGGACCTAACAGACATTTACGGAGCATTCTACCCCAAAACTATCCAAGTACCCCCAAACTACTGAATATTCATTCTTCTCATCAGTACATGGGGCATTTTCCAAAACTGATCATAACTTAGGCCATAAAACAAGTGTCAGCAAATCCAAAACAATCGAAATCGTACCGTATCTTCTCAGACCACAGTGAAATAAAACTGAAATCAATTCTAAGAGAAACACTCCATCTTACACAAAGTCATGAAAATTAAATAACCTCCTGCTGACTGATTCTTGGGTCAGTGATGAAATTAAAATGAAAATTGAAAGATTCCTTGAAATGAATGGCAAAGAGGACACAAGCTTTCAAAATCTGTGGGACAGAGAAAAGTCAGTCCTAAGGGGAAAACTCCTAGCCTTAAATGCATTCATCATTAAAACAGAAAGACCACAAATTAACAACTTTATGTCACATCTCAAGGAACTAGAAAAACAAGAGCAAACTGGACCCAAAGCCAGCAGAAGAAAAGAAATAACAAAATCCAGAAAAACTTGGCTCTTTGAAAAGAAAAAAAAAAAAAAAAAAAGAAAATCAATAGAACAAGAGGTAGAAGAGAAAAGACTCACATAAACGCAATCTGAAGTAAAAGAAGAGACATGACCAACTGATACGGAAGAAATGCAAAATATCACCCATGAATAAAACCAAAACCTATGGTGCATCTTACAAGGGTACAAGTGAAATTTACCAGGTGTAGAATATAAATGACTTAACACAATAACTAAGAAAATGCTGTGAAGGCTATGTCAACCAGTTTGATGTAAACATTTCAGATTGTATATGAAACCAGCAAATTGAACACCATGATTGCATTAATGTGCACCTATGTGCAGCTATGACTACTATTCACTGGAACCCTTATTAATAGCATAAACACATGTTTTGTATGTTAAAAAAAAGAAAAACTTCTGTGCAAACAAATTAGGAAATATAGAAGAAACAGATAAATTCCTGAAACCACACAACCTGCCAAACTTGAATTAGGAGGAAATAGAAATCCTGACCAAACCAATAATGAGTAGAAATCCTGACCAAACCAATAATGAGTAGCAATAATAATAAAAAATCTCCCAGTAACAACAAAAAAAACCCCTTGGATCAGATGGATTCATATCCAAATTCTACTGGACCTACAAAGAAGAACTGCTACCTATCCCACAGAAATTATTCCATAACATCAAGAAGGAGGGACTCCCCCCAGCTCATTCTATTAAACCAGTATAACCTTAACACCAAAGATAGAAAATGAAACAAACAAAAAATAAAACTTAAGACCAATATCCCTTAAACACACAGATAAAACTGCAGACCAATATTCCTTACAAACATACATTCAAAAATCCTCAACAAAATACTAACAAATAGAATTCACGACACATCAAAATGATAAGTCACCACAGTAAAGTGTGTTTTGTCCCAGGCATGCAAGGGTGGTTCAACATACATAAATCTATAAACATGATTAACCACATTAACAAAAAAAAAAAAAAAGACCATATTATCATCTCAATAGATGAAGAAAAAGTATTTGATAAAGTCCAGTATGCTTTCATGATAAAATACCCTCAATAAACTAGGCTTAGAAAAAATTATAAAAGCCACTTCTGACAACCCCCCAGCCAACATCATACCTAATGGGGGAAAGTTGAAAGCATTCCCCCCTAAGAACTGAAACAAGAGAAGGGTGCCTATGTAGTCTTAGAAGTCCTTGCCAGAGCAATCAAGGAAGAAAAGGAAATAAAGGGCACCCAAATCATGAAAGCAGAGGTCAAACTATCCCTCTTTGCTAATGATATGATCTTATGCTTAGAAAACCCTTCCAAATGACTCCCAGAATTCATAAATTGAGCAAAGTCTCAGATTACAAAATCAATCTACACAAATCAGTAGAATTTCTATGTACTAATAACAGTCAAGCTGAGAGTTGAATTAAAGACTCAATTCCATTCACTACAGCTATAAAGAAAATAAAACAGAAACATACTTAATCAAGGAGCATTATAAAACACTGAGGAAAGAAACCACAGATGACACAGAAAAATGAAAAAACATCCCCTGTGCACGAACTGGTAGAATCAACTGTTAAAATGCCCATACTTCCCAAAGTGATTTATAGATTCAAAGCCATTCTCATCAAAATACCAATGTCTTACTTCACAGACCTAGAAAAAATAATCCTAAGCTTCATTTGGAACCATGAATAGCAAAAGTAATCCTAAGCAAAAAGAACAAATCTGGATACATCACATTACCTAACTTCAAATTATACTACAAGACTAGAGTAACCAGCCTCAGTGCCTATAGCTCAAGTGGCTAAGGCACCAGAGCTGGCGGGTTCAAATGTAGCCTGGGCCTGCCAAACAACAATGACAACTATAACCAAAAATAGCCAGTGCTGTGGCAGGTGCCTGTAGTCCCAGCTACTTGGGGGCTGAGGCAAGAGGATAATTTAAGCCCACGAGTTTGAGGTTGCTATGAGCAGTGATGCCACAGCACTCTACCCATGGTGACAGCTTGAGACTCTATCTCAAAAAAAGAAAAAAAAAAAAAAAAGACCACAGTAACCAAAACACAGTATTGGTACCAAAATAGAGAATAGAAAATGTAATATATATAAGTACCATGGAGTACTACTCAGCCATAAAATGGAAAGAAATAGACCAATGGAATGGAATAGATAACCCAGAAATGAAACCATATGACTACAATCCATTTGATCTTTGACAAGGCAGATGACAATGTACACTGGGGAAAGGGAGCCCTATTTGATAAATGGTGTTGGGGAAACTGAATAGAATGACACAGGACCCCTATCTCTTAGCATATAGAAAAATTGATTCTAGATGGATAAACAAGGCATGAAACCATTAAATTTCCAGAAGAAAATCTAGGAAAAACTCTTCTAGATACCAACCTAGGGAAATAATTTATGACTAAGAAATTAAAGGCAAATATAGCAACAACAAAAATAAATAAATAGGACTTAATTAAATTATAAAGTTTCTGCACAGCAAAGAAAATAATCAAAAGATTGTATCAGCAATCTACAGAATGGGTGGAAATATTTATAAGCTATACATCTGACAAAGAAAGAATATCCAAAATCTACAAAGAACTCAAATCAGTAAGAAAAAAACAGGAACCCCATCAAAAAGTGGGTAAGATAAGTACACAGAAGTTTTTCAAAAGAAGATAAATGACCTATGAACAGAACTTTTTCAAAAAAGAAAATAGAGAAATGGCCTACAAACATGAAAAATGCTAAACATCACTAATCATCAGGAAAATGCAAAGTAAAAGTGCAATGAGATACCACCTCACCCCTATCAGAATGGTCATTATTAAACATTAAAAAAAAAAATAGATACTGGTGTGGATGATGAGATTAAAAATTAAAAAAAAAAATAGATACTGGTGTGGATGATGAGAGAAAGGAAAACTTATACACTGTTGGAAGGACTGCAAGTTAATACAGCCTCTATGAAAAATGGTATGGAGAGTCCTCAAAGAGATAAATGTAGATCTACCATCCAATCCATCAATCCCATGCTACCCACGGGTGTCTACCCAAAGGAGAAGTCATTTTATCAAAAAGACACCTGAACCTGAATGTTTATCACAGCAAAATTCACAATTGCAAAAATGTGGAATCAACCCAAGTGCCTATCAATTCATGAGCAGGGATAAAGAAAATGCAATATATTTAAATACCACAGAGTACTACTCAGCCATAAAACAGAAAGAAAGAATGTTTTCAGCAACTTGGGCAAAAGTGGAGACCGTTATGCTAAGCGCAGTATCTCAGGAATGGAAAACCAAACACCACACGTAATCTCTAGTAATGGAGCTAAGCCATGGCCACACCTAGGCACCAAGAGATATAAAGGACATTGGAAACCAAGAAGGGGAGAGGTTGGGGCTGGGGTACGGGATAAAAACGTATTGGGTACAATTAACACTCTTCTGGTAACAGGCACACCGAAAGCCCTGACTTAAGCCTTCTATACAAGGTATCTATGTAACAAAGCACCTGTAATGCCTTAATATTTTGAAATAAACAGAAATAAAGAACAGAGCCCAGTGAAGAAGGTGTGCTCTGAGGAAAGAAACAGCTGCCAACTCTAAGAAAGGAAACAGCCACCAACTCAAGCACACACCTGTATGCAGAGAGGCACCCAGGAGGAAGGGGCGAGCATGGGACCCAGGGTCAGTGGTAGGGACATGTCTGTGTGTCGCTGCAGCGCAGGAGGGAGAGGATGTTCTGAAAGGGTTCTGGACCATCCATCAAGACACAGGTGCCTGCTGCTCCTGCCTGTTCACCATACATGCTCACTACAAGTCTCCCGAGTCTGCGATCTAAGCTGGGCACAGGCATGCAGCACTGCTGGTGACAGTCAAGACCCCTGTATCCCCACCGGCATAGAGGTGGATAGTCCACAGAGAATCCCAGGAAACAAAACATGCCAGGAACAAATCAGAAATGGGATCAGATCTGACTAGGCAGAGCTGGGAGACTTGAAGGAGGAGTCAGCAGGACACAGGGGTCTGGAGCTGAGAGCCAGGGCAGGACACAAACATACCATCACAGAGGCATGGGTGGATGGACATACACGCAGAAGTCAGCAGAGGAGCCTGAGGCCATGGCTGAGGTCTAGACTCCGTGGCTCTCCAGCATGGTTGCCTAACCGCCAGCAGTGCCTGGGACTCATTATGAATACACCTGGTCCGAGGCCACCATGCGTGTGAGGAATCCTTCCTGGGAGCTCTGAAACACACACTTCAGAGTCAACACTGCACACTAGTGGTTCTCCAGAGAGACGTCATCCCCAAGGGGTCACTGGCAATGTCTGCAGAGACCAGTGTGTGGCTCAGCATCCTACAGTGCCCAGGACAGACCCCACCACAAATGGGACAGTGCTGAGGGTGAGAAACACCAGCCAAGTCCAAAGATTCCCCTGAGCTGTGCATCAGACCCTCCAGAGCAGGATCTTGATATAGGTCGCTTGCAAGGCCTCATGAAAAAACATTTTTAAAAGCTAAGGTCCTAAGTGGCTCTTGACCAGTCCATGGCCCTGGCATCTGGGAGACAAGAAAATGAATGCACTGGCCCCATGACATGGAGGGGACAGAAGCCATTCCCAGAGCCTGGGAGTAGACAGAGCGAGACAAAGTAAGACGCCTCAGAAGGATGCTTCCTTACCCTTTACAAGATTTTATTTTGGAAGAACACCTAACTGAGCTTGTGGATACAGAGTTTGGAGTCAGAGAGCAGACTGTTGTCTGATCCAGAGGGACCATTAATGGGGCAGTGACGCAGAGATAGCGGGAGGGTCATCCCTGAGGGGAAATATTTCATCCTGCCATGCAGTCCATGGCCACAGTCACGGCCACTGTGAGATTTAATACACTAATAAGGCCACAAAAGATGCTTGTATTCACCAGCAATCACGGAACCACAGAGTAACACGAGAAACCATTTGTCACACTTCCTGCTAGAGAAAAACATATTGATGATCTCAGGTGCTGGCAAGGGTTTGAGGAAAGGGCACTCTCATAGACTCTGGAAGGAGTGTGAGTTCAGACATTTTCCAGGATGCAAAATTTTTTAAATAGGAACTTTGGGTCCCCTGCTGTACCCAGGTGACACCCGGGAGCTGGTACACACCTTGGAAGAAGTGCTCAGGTGAGCACAAACAGCTTGTGCTCCAGTGATCACTGCTGTGTTGCCCGGAATGGATAGAACCTGGCAACAACACAAACGTCCAAGGGCTAAACCATAAAAAGTACACTCCCATTCCTGAGATACTTTACTAAGAAGAATATTTTCCAGCTGCGGCCATGTAAACGTAAAAGAGGTCAGAGTCTTAACACTGTGATTAAGTAAATGAAGTGAAAGCTATGTTAATGAGCAGGGTGTAAGCACTCCAATGGGTACAAATAATCGACACATTGAATCCCACAAATCAACACACATTGGATCCCATATGCTCTATGTATATATGACTTAATAAAAAAAATTAAAAGTAAACTCCTTGGAATTCTATGTGGCTAACAAAAGAAAAGTGAGGTGGATGTAGTAATGTGACCCCCAAGACCTGGCGCTGAGTGGAACCACACCTGGATGGTCTCTGCGCATGGTGTAATTCCACCTGCACTCTCCAGATATAAGCACACACAAACAGGTAGGCAAAGGTCCTGTGTGTCACCTCAGGGGCAGTCTCTGGGGAATGAGAAGTACTGAAACACAGTTCACCTTTCTAAAAACGTTTTGAGTTTTTACTACAAAATGCCTTTTGGAGGAAGAATAAATACCAACTAGGTGAATACGTAATTTAGATTGAAGGAGGCAACACTTCTACTTTACTTGGCATTGGATTCTTCCCCACCTGCGATACCAGGTTCACGTTCAAGAGCATGAATCACAGCAGCAGGTGGACGAACACAGAAGCTCTTAAAGGAAGAGCAGGTAAGGGGCCAAGACTGCTCAGCCAGGTGAAGAAATGAGGCTGTTGCCACAACTGACCTAAAACATCAGATTTTCTCTGAAAGCAGCACGAGGTCCCACACGGACAGAGGAACAGAGACCCTTTGGAGCCATTTGAAAAAGAATTTGTAAATAGATCTTCCCAAAGGTGAACATGCTGTGCATCAGCCAGAAATGAGTGCCCCATCCAAAGCGGTATGCAAGCACCTGCCAGCCGGCCGTGCAAAGCAATTAGAGGACGGTACCCCCACTCCACCCCTCCTGCTTCAAGCTCTCAGATTCCTTCCAACTTGAAGATTCTGATTCTCTTTCTGCCAGAACAAAAAGAGAATTCTCTGCTTAACACGAGCCATTAATACTTAATTGCCTGGTGCTTTTCAATAAGGTGGCACCACTCACAGAATTGTATGTATTTTAGGCTTTTATCCTCTGATACCTGCTCTCTGGGTACCGCGCTGACCAGCTGAACCAGAGAAGAACTCAATTGTCAATCCTTCCAAGGCATAACTTAATCATGGCCAGCCAAGCCTTCCTCCTCTCTCCCTCCTGGACCCGCAGCACCTGCCAAACCCCCCTCCGCTCCCACCCACAGAGGCATCAGCTTACAGACAGCCAAAAGGCTAAGTCCTCCATAATTTCCATTTCAAGTTTGCTTCCTTTTACTGCCAGGGAGACAAAGAGAGCCGGGAGATTCTCTTGTGAGGAGCCACTCAACTTCCATAATTGGAACCATGGTGGATGAGCGTCTCCAACACAGAGAAAACCAATCCATCACGGAGTGCCCAGCGCTTAATCCTCAAAGTCTAATAAAAAGATGAATTAAAGCCTCAAGGGTCTGCTCTGGCGACCTCTGTCTCAAACGCCAAGGGAATTAACTCACCCTCCCAGATCCCGAAAAGCCAAAACATACAGAGTCAATAATCCTCACAAAGAAATCTTCTAACAGTTGCATAGGGGTATTGTTTAAATTTTCAAATAGCACCCTGGTGCCCACAGAACTGCCTTGGGGGGGTGTTTCTGGGCGGTTGGATAGTGAAGCTCTGACACGGCCCCTCCCCACCAAGGGGCCTTCCCCAGGCCAAGGGTCATCTTCACTTTTGATGCCCACCATTGGACATGATCCAGCCCCCATTTGGGGTCGTTGCATTTAAAGAGAATAAGGTTCCAAAGGAAGGTAGAGGCAACTTGTTATCAAGACACAATCCATGAAGGGGTTGGGCTTCTCTAAGATGCGAAATTGAGTCCTGTGGCTTGATACCAAAACACCAGCTTTGATTCTTTTTTTGAACCCTACATTTCAGAAGCTCAGACTTCTCCCTGTGAAGTGAAAATTGCCTTCTGGTGGAGAAAGGTTTTAATGATCACTTTGCTTCCTGCGTCTCCATGGTGACAGGCGCACACAGCCCACCCCCTCCTGCTTTATTAGGCCTTTCTTCCTCTCTGGAAAGTAATCAATCAAGCCCTATAGACGCCTTTGTGACCGATTTATCACCTAAACAATTCACGCTGCCCTGGGGGTGGAAGAGTGGACAGAGTCCACACGAGAAATCGGTCTGCGTCCTGGCGCACGCCCTTCATCTCCCGGTCGCCGGCGGCTCTGCCCAGCACACCTGTCCGGGGAGCCGGACGCGCCCAGGTGCGCTGGGACCGCGGGAGCCGGCGCCCAGCGGAAGCCCTGTGCACGGTGGCCTCGCAGCAGAGCACTCCCGGCGCCGGGGTGCCCAAGCGGGGACATCAGAGCTGGGGCCCGACGCTGGACTGGGGGGACAGAGCTCGGAGCCAGCCCTGGGCGGAGGCGGCCACGGGTCCTACTCTCGTCCCCCAGCCGGTAGGCAGCCGAGGAAGGGAAGCTCCCTCCGAGGGAACGGCAGAGCCCACCTGCCGGCGAGGAGGGCAGACTGCAGCGCCCGACTGTCCCCGAGAAATCGGCTCCTTTCGGGACAAAGGGCTCTGAGGCGCCCCAGCCCTGCGTTACTGGAAACGGAACAGCGGGCCGAGCTCGGGGTCCTGCCAGAGCTCGCCAAACGCAGGCAGGAGCACCGAGCCGCGCCGGGACCGCTCCCAGCGCCACCTGCCTAGTGCCTCCCCCACCCGCCCGGCCGCCCCCGCCCAGCTCGTTACCTGGGTTCTCCCCGGCATTCGCGGAGGAGGTGGCGGAGGAGTCGGTGAGGACGCTGGGGTCACTCTGCGAGCGGCCCCGCGACACGAGGCAGCCGCTCCCGTCCTCAGACGCGGCCATGGGCCCGACCAGCTCGGGGGCAAGTTGGAGGGAGCCGCGTGGAATCAGAGCATCCGAGGAGGCCAAGGTCACCGGCGAGGGGACTGGAAGGGGCGTCTTTTTGAAAAGGAAAATTAAAAAAAGGCTAGGGAAAGGGAAGCAGCTGCAGGAGGACACGGGGCTGGCTTCAGGGCAGGCAGACAATAGCCTCTCCGGCTGCAGCCAGGCGCATCCCGGCGTGCGCGGCCTCGCTTTGTTATTTATTCGTGTTTATTCCCATTCTTCAGTCTATACTCCAGGAAAAAAAAAGTTGAACCAGGAAATAAAAACTTTTTCTTGTCAGTGTTTATTGCATGCTTGGGGCAGGGGGTGATGTCCAGGAATGTCTGGGGGTGCTCCCTCCCCCCACCCCACCCCCCACCCCCCCGGGGGAAAAAAGGAAAAAAGAGGAATCTTTGCTCTTGCAATTGCTTTAATCTGAAAGCTGTTTTTGGAGCATCTGTTGGAAAACATTAGGATTCTCCCATCATGCCGCGCGAGAGGAGCATGACGTCACGAGAGAGGGGCGTGAGAAGGCGTGGTGATGGGGAGGGGTCTCGAATACCTGGACTGCATGCCGCCGCGTGGGGAGCTGGAGGCTGGACCCAGAGTTTGGAGCCGCCCTCCCGCCCTTACCGCCCTCTGGAAACAAGAACGCTTCTGCCATCCAGGGGGCGGGGACACACTGGGGACCCTGAGGGCCCAGAATTCCCCTGCGACTGTTGGTTTCTCTGGCCATTCCGCTCTTGGAAACGTGAGGCCAAGGGGTGGCGCTGCGAATAGGGCTCCACTCCACCCCTGGCCTGGGCCTGTGGGGGCACAACACCTCCCCACTGCCCCCTCCATCAGGCAGGAGGGGCGCAGATGCCTTCCAGGGAGGCTTCCCCTCAGATACTCCTGATGAAGTCGATGGCCAGGGAAGGGAGGTGACACGACCATGGGCTGCCACTCACAGATGTGCCCTCTGGGGTGCTAATGAGTGATTCTCATCATTCTTGCCAGTGTCCAGGGGAGGGCAGGAAATGAAGAAAAGGAAAGGCCAAGAAAGGGCTAGAGAGGAGCTGAGGGATGGCACTGGCACCTGGCCTGGCCCAGGGAGGTGCCCAGAGGGGCAGCATTTTAGTAGACATCAGGATCTAAGGGCTGGGGGGGCGGCTGCTCCCACTCAGCCCTCAAACAGTCCCATGGGGCAGCAGCAGCTTAGCCCCCTTTGCAGGCTATGAAACTGAGGCCCTGAGGAGCTCACCAAGGGTCCTCCAACTGGGAACAGCAGAGCAGGGGCTGAGCCCTTCCTGAAGCTGATCTCACCAGGTCAGCACCTAAAGCAGGACCTTGGTGCCTAGGGTGGCAGTGTTGGGTGAAACCTGGATTAAGTGCCAAACACAGGGCCAAGAGATGCAGGATCCAGTGAGTGCCCACGTCAGCAGAACTGTCTGCCCTCAGGGAAAGTGCACATTCATTTACTCTTTAAAATATTTGCAGGCCGGTGTGTACCAGGCACCACTCAGGTACTGGGGCCAGCACTGAACAAACACAGAAGTGTCCTCACTCCTGGTGTGTTCTAAGTTGAGAATAGTCACCAAAAAAACAATAGATGCGCACATAAACATTTAGTTTCAGGTGGGTATTAGGGCCACGAAAGAAAGGAAGCTGGTGGGAAGCTGGTGGGAAGCTGGTGGGACTAGACACTTTTTATCCCCATAAAAAAAGTGCTGGACTAGTAGAGACATGGCCAGGCCTGGACCGAGCATTTTGCAGTGGGCACATCATGCCGGCCTATACCTGCCCTAGGAAGTGAGAGCTACCGTAGCTTCACTTCAGAGATGAGGACAACTTCCAGAGATGAGTCCTTGCGCCCAGGTCACAGGCAGGACAGGGGAGGGCTGGGACACTGCCTCCTGGCCTATGGCCTCTCCAAGGGCATCCTCAGCAGCCCTGGCACCTGAGGGCTCTACCCCAGGCTGAGTACTGACCTCACAGGCCTCAGTCTTGGCCCCTCCCAGGTCTTGGTAAGGGGACACCTGAGGTGGTTCAGGTCCTTCCACAGATGCTTGCCGCTGACTGATGCAGAGATAGACCAGCATGGAGGGCTGGCAGCTGGGAACTGGCCAGGAGGATAAGAAGAGGATGGTCATACCAGTGGTCTCCACCTGTCTGCCACTCATCCACCACCCTCAAACTTGTCAGCCCTTCCTGCTTACAACAACTCCTGCCACTGCCTTAAGGTTTGTCTTTAAATCAACTCTGCACTTGCATGCATTCTAAAGGTGGCCTTCACAGGGTGGCTGGGACAGTCTGAGCAGACTGTGCTTGGGTAGAGGGACCACAGCACCAACTCTGTGCCTGGGTCCATTCCGGGCTCCAGCTGAGTTCTGCTTATTATGAAGGGGGCGGGAGTGAGAGGAGTTCAGGCAGGCACCAGACAGAGACCCTCTGTGTCACCAGGACAGGGAACAAGAAGATTTTCCCATGGAAGCTAATGCTGGGGCCTGTCTATGCGCCACCTGTGGTTATTTCTGGTCCCTTCAGATGATGTGGGCTGCAGCACCTGTTCACTCACTCCACAAAAGTGTGCATGGGCGATGGGTAAAAATACCATATATACTCGAGTATAAGCCGAGATTTTTCGGCACAAAATTTGTGCCGAGTTCGGGTTTTTCGGCATAAATTTCGTGCCGAAAAAACTTGGCTTATACTCGAGTATATACGGTATGTAAAAGGACAAGGCTTAGCTCTCCCGTCTGAGCTCGGGAGCCCATGTGGAGTGGGGAGAGAGAAGACAGACACAACCAAGGTTGTTGTCTTTAAAAATGTATTTTAGCAAAATATTATGGTTGGTTGGAGCTAAGTAGAGACAGAGCTGTTCATCATATTAACCTGTGGCTTTCCAGAAAGGGGTAGGTCTAGTGGCTCATACCTATAATCTCAGCACTCTGAGAGGCTGAGACTGGAGGAGCACTTGAGGCCAGAATTTCAAGACAAGCCTAGGCAATACAGCAAGACCCCATTTATACAAAAGATGTAAGAAATTAGCTTGGCATAGTAGTGCATGTCTATAGTCTCAGCTACTTTGGAATGTGAGGAAGGATGATCCCTTAAGCCTAGGAGTGCAAGGTTACAAGCTATGATCACACTCCTGCACTTCAGCCTAGGGGACAGAGAGAGAGAGAGAGACCCCATCCCTCTGAAAAAAAAAAAGTTCCATAATAAAAATAGTTTTAAACTTAAAAAAAACAAGATTAGCAATCTCACCTCAACAGAAAATAATTTCTCCAGGTGAACTGTCTGCAGTGGAGACCTTGGCCTTCCAAGTCCATCATCTGCAGACAAGGATAGCTTGTGCCCCGCAAAATCCACTCCCTAAGATGTCATGGGGGAGGGTTTCCAGCACACAGGGTAGGATCCTCAAGGGGTCTTTGTGAAAGTCATCAGCTGTGTCTCTCAACAGGATGCTGGCAAGGGTGGGGCAGATTTGGAAGCCCACTCACGAAACCCTATAGGAACCTATAGGAACCAGCAAGGCTTTATAATGTTACCACAACCCAGATAGATGTCCACCAACTGATAAGTGGATAAGTAAAATGTGATCCGTCCATGCAATGTACCAGTATTCAGGTACAGAAAGACACTGCTGGAGGGGGAACCTGGGAAACATCGCCCAGAATAAAAGAAGCCAGGGACCAGGATTCTGTGTGTGTGAACTGTCCCTAGAATCAGAAACCTGACTGGGATGCCCAGGACTGGGGGTGGGAGGAAGAGGAAGGGGGTAACTGTTAATTACCTTTTGGGGGTGCTGGAAATGTTCTAAAATTAGATTATGGACAGTTCTACAACTCTGTAAACATACAAAAAAACACTGAATTTTATACTGTAAATAGATGAGCTTTATTGTATGTAAATTATTTCAATAAAGCCACTTTTTAAAAGGAAGTGGATAGAGGCACCTGGGCTGAGCCTTGGATCTGCAGGATGGCTGGGTTCCACTCCTGCCCTGCTGTGCAGTGTGCAGTGTGCACAGCCACACTGCAAACCCTCTGTCCCTGCCCATCATAAGCACATTGAGTGGCCACCCTTATGGTCCTTGGTTGGAAAACCCAAAGCCATTTCCTGAGTCAATGCAGGCCTGGTAACCCCAACAATGTTGCCATAAAAAACTACAAAGAGCTGAACAAAGTTGGTCAAATTTGTACACATTCCCCTTACAAAAGCACAAAGTGGTGTAGGCAACAAAGGGAGGGTCCTCTGCCTGGGGCAGTCAGGGAGAACATCACTGGGAAGGCGACCCCTGGCTGGCAGAGCTCCCCCTGCCCAGCACTCACACACAGCATATTAGGAGCTGTCCTTCCTCATTGGGGTCAATGAGAAAAGGTCTCCTTTGGACCAATCCCACCCCCACCTCCCAAGTTGGTCTTATTCTCACACAAAGTATCCACTAATGATGTTTTCATCCAGCATTTCCTAACCATCAACATGTGCTTGAATGAGATATGATTAGGTCTTGGCTTTGGGAAGTTCTGGGCCTAGCAGAGAAAATAGGATTAACTAATATGCCACCAATTAATTTCAATGAGTACAGAGTTCAGGATGCTCCCTCTGGGCGGGGAGGGAGCCTGGTCTGAAGAAGCAATGCTGTCAGTGGAAACCAGCTAGACATGGGGGGCAGGGGAGCACAGAGAGAGGCTGCAGCTGGAGGGAGCGCAGGGTGGGACCCAGACCATCAGGGTCTTACAGCCCTTGGTAAGAGAGGATTTTGTTCCAGAGCGGTAGAAGCCAGGAGGTGGGGCTGGGGCTCTTCTACGCTGGAGGACTCCAGAAGCCCCTCCAAATTGCTGTTGGGAGAAGGGGCCAGAGGCCAAGGGAGGAGGCAGGGAGATTGGGGGGGGGGGGGACTGACAGCCATCTGACAGGTGGCTCCTACAGGTCAGTGATAGTTAAGTGAGGGAAAAGGAGAGAGGGCCTCAGGGTGACTGCCTGTGTTTTTCTTTGTCCCAATTAACCAGTTATGGGGCTAGTGAGAGGTGCCTCTTCTGGGTATGGCAGATCAGAGTAGGGAGGGCAGGCAGGAAAGAGGAGGCACCCTGATTGGACATGTGAGATTTGGAGCAGGAAGGAAAGCTCACAGCCTGGGCTCAGCATCCACTGAGCTCTGCAGGTACCAGGGCCCCCATCAGGGCAGGGCGTCCTGGCCTGGGGGTGGGACAGCCGTGGGCCCGGTGCCCCTCTCCAGTCGCTTTCTCCTTATCTGTGGGAGGAGGATGGTCACACCTGCTCTCTGGTTCCATAAGGGCCTTTCTATGGCCCAACCCTGGTGACAGATCTCATGATATCCCTGGGTGCGGTACTTCCCCCCTGGGTGCTCCGCCTTCTGAAGGGCCCGCTGTTCCTACACACGTGCCATCGAGCACCCGAGTGCATCTCAATGGGCTGTGACCTGCAGTTAACCGCTGACGCAAGGATGCGATGTATAGGCACGGGTAGCCCTAATTGAAAATGACTTCAATTTGGCGGTTCTCCTATGCTCGAGCCTACTAACTTTCCCTTCCCAGGACTGGCATCTTTGAAGCCCCCTGGCGAGCAGATGGACCGAGGCTCTAAACCACTGCCGGGTCAGCTCCGCGGGCACAGGGAACTTCGTTGTGTTGGTTCACCCAAGAATGTGCCTGGCACATCGCACGCAGGCACTAGGCCAGTAAGTATCTATTGGCTAAATAAACAAATACATGCGCACTGCAGTGCCCTGCCGTCCCCACCCCTGCTGCAGAAGCGAGGCTGAGCCTGCCACGGCGCGAGCCAGCTGCAGGCTTCGTGGGGACAGAGGTGGCCGCCCCTGCCCGCCTCGGTCCGAGCAGGTGTCTGTCTTCTCCAGGGTACCAGGGGCTCTTCTTCACCTTAGTATGAAAACAGCAGAACCAGCCAACTTCAAATGCCTACAAACAACTTCTCAAGCCGCCACCTCAAGCAAACTCTTAGGGAACCAACTATAGAAAGAAAAGAAGGCAGAAGTGTGAGAATTCGGACCAGAGGATAAAGAAGGTGAAGACAAAAGCACCTCCGGGGCCAGGAGTTGGCTGTAAGGAGGGCTGCTGCGCCCTCTGCTGGTCACTAGGAGAAATGGCGCCCAGAGTAGGCCCCGGGAAGCGGTTTGGGGACCTCTCAGGGGCTTAGCCTTGAACTTGACTTCCCGCACCATTTGACAGCATCCCTCATGGAGTCTCTGCCTAGGACTGTGTCCATAGAACTACCCAGGGTGGTGCTCAGTGCCCACCCAATGATGACTTTTACAAAAGAACACATCCAGCTCTTCTAAAACAAAATCCCCAATTTCACCACTGATGGTCCCGGCCTTGCAGGGCATCTGTAGCCAAAGATGCCCTGAAGCACATGATGTGGACATCTGACAGCTCCCCAGAGATGTCCCAGCCCTCCTCAGGGTCGGGTCCACTCTCAGCCTGTCTCCAAAACACCCAAGTTTGAGATCAGGTTCTAGCACTTTCTGGCCGTGTGGCCCTGGGTTCACTGCATTTCCCAGTCAGCCTCACTGTGGGGAGGGGGGAGGAAGAAGCCACCTCGGGGTGCATGGGCATCCGGCACATGGAAGCCCTCACTGTGCATTCACTGTACCAGTAAAACATGCTGAAAGGGCATGAGACCATTTGCCCTTTGATATCTCCTTACACAGCCCAGCACATCCAGGTGCCTGAGACAGGGACTCAGGAGGTGACAGCAAGAGAAGACAGGAAGATAGAGCAGAGAAGTGCAGGAGCAGGGGCTGGAGAGCCTAGTCTACAGGGAAAACAGAGAACCCTCCAGCTTATCTGCACCATGGGCTACTCACACAAAGCTGTAAATACCCAGGTGACATTTTCTTCCTCCCTTGTAGTGAGGACAAGCTGTGTTTCTAGCTAAGGAGGGAAAGGGACAGACTTCAGGGGCTTCTGAATACCTGGAGGGAGCCACCTGTGGAAAAGGCATTTCTCTGAGTGCAGGTTCAGGCTGCAGTCCTGACCGTGTCCCTGTAGCTGCAGCAGCCAGCCCGTGACCCTGTAGGGACATGTAGAGGATGGAATGCTTACAGCTGAGGAGGGGACTTTGGGCTGTCTCCCTCCTGACCTCTTGTAAAGGGAGTAATCATTCTACTTGGCTTAGGCCTCTGTTAGTTGGGCTTTCATTACTTAACACTTAGTTCTTACTGAGTGCCAGACGTGGTTCTAAAAACTCCCTGATTATTAATGTGGCTAGTGCAAAACAACTCAAACAGGGAAGGACTATGGTATTCCCACTTTGCAAAGGAAGAAAGTGAGACGCAAAGTACATAAGTACCGCCCTGGATCACAGACCCACAAAGCCGGACAGAGCCCAGGCTTTCCTCTCATCAAATGTAACCTGGCTGGCACAGGTGTGAGATGAGGGTGATGATGGGGAAGGAGCAAGGGGGAAGGAAGACGAGGAGGTAACAAGATTAATGATGATAACATTTTTGCAGAGCCTGTGGTTTACCAAGGACTTTGTACACATTGATTTACAATCTTGGGAGGTTAGAATAATTATTCTCTTTCTAGGAACAATGAAGTGTAGGCTCAGGAAAGGTGTGAGACTTAGTGAAGATCCCACATGTAACAAGTGTTTATAGCAACAGGAGAGAAAAGGGCTCCTGCCTTCTTCTCACAACCCCAGGACATCCCCAGTGCCTCCCCACTCCACTGAAAATCTCAACCAGCAACCCCAGCTGACTACACAGCCGTCAACTCAGCAAACAGTACACCAGACCCTGTTTTGTCTGCTGTGGGGTGCAGTATGACTCTGGCCCCCCTCTGCGTGGTGAAGAAGTGAGGCATGTCCAACACCACTGTAACCTGGAGATCCAGGAGCTGGCAGTGCGACTGGCCAGCCTGGGAAGGGGTCAGGCAGATTCCAGGCATGAAATAGGCGAGCACTCTTGCTGTCACATGACCAATATTGAGCACCTGCTGTGCACCGGCACTGGAAATCCAATCATAGACAAACCAGACGCGGATATCACTGGTCTACTGGGAAGACTTGTGAAGAAGACATAGAAATTTGACAAGCAGACATGCAAACTGTGTGCACACTCATGTACGGGAGGGTCACACAGCAAAATAACTCCTCCAAACCAATCATAATCAGAAAATCGCATCTTTAAAATGTTTAACCAAAGAACTTGAATAGGTACTAAACGGATGCATGGGGTATATTCACACAGTAAATGACAACAGATGAAAACCTGGGTAGGTACCACAATGTTCAGTGAAAGAAGATGATGTTCTGATTCCATTTACAGAAAGTTCTACAACAGGCAACACTCTAGGATGATGTTGAGATGCTGAGAAGAGTTACCCTTGCGGGAGGGACTTAATGCAGAGGTGACATGAGGTGGCTCTGAAATCCTGGTTGTGTTTTGCTCCTTAAACTGCTACACAGGTGTGCTCACTTGATAAAAACTCATCAAGATGTGTGCTATGTGTATTCTTTCTTTCTTTCTTTCTTTCTTTCTTTCTTTCTTTCTTTCTTTCTTTCTTTCTTTCTGAGACAGAGCCTCAAGCTTGTAGCCCTGGGTAGAATGCCGTGGCATCACAGCTCACAGCAACCTCCAACTCCTGGACTCAAGCGATTCTCCTGCCACCACCTCCCAAGTAGCTGGGACGACAGCACTTGGCTATTTTTTGTTGCAGCCATCATTGTTGTTTGGCAGGCCCCGGGCTGGATTCAAACCCGCTCAGCTCAGGTGTATGTGGCTGGTGCCTTAGCTGCTTGAGCCACAGGTACCGAGCCTGTAAGCACTTTTCAATAGGTGTCTTATACCTCAGGTAAAAGTAAAATAAAAGTAAAAATGAAGAGGACAGACTTCAGAGAAAAGAAGGTTATCAAGGACAGAGAAGAGCATTATGTAATGACGAAGGGGTCAATTCTCTGAGAAGTGATAATTAACGTTTGCACCACACATGGCAACAGCACCAAGACATGTGACGCTGGAACTGTTAGGAGAACTAGATGGACCCCCAACGATAAGTGGTGACACCATCACTAGTTGTCACAAATGGGCAGGTCCATCCAGCATAAAATCAGTAACTGTACAGCTGAACTCCACAGTACCATCAATCGAATGGGTATAATGGACTTCTATAAACTACTTCATCCAAAACAGCAGAACACGCGTTCTTCTCAAGCTCACACGGAACATTCACCACAATAGACCACATTCTGGGACAGAAAACATACCTTAAACTTAAAAGAATAGAAATCACACACTGTCTGCTCTCAGAGCACAATGGAATTAAACTAGGAGTCAATAACAGAAAGATACCTTAAAATTACCAAAACGTGGAGATTAAACAACTCACATCTAAATAACACAGAGATCAAAAAAGAAATCTCAAATGACATTAAAAATAATTCAGTAGAAATAATTCAACATAAATTAAAATGAAAATACAACTTACGAAAATTTGTGAGATATAGTGTAAGTAATGCTTAGAGAGAAATTTATAGCATCAAATTAGAAAAAAGAAAGGTCTAAAATCAGTTGTCTGAAGTTCCACCTTAGAATATTAGAAAAAGAGAAGCAACTTAAATCCAAAGGAAGTGGATAAAAAGCAATACAAATTAGATCAGAAATCAATAAAATTCAAGATAGGAAATCAGAGAAAAATCAATTAAACCAAAAGCTGGTTAAAATCAATCACCCTGTAGCCAGGCTAAGGAAAAAAGGGGAGAAGACAAATCATTGCTATCAGAAATGAAAGAGGGAACATCAGCGCAGAACCATAGCCATTAAAGGAAAATGAAGGAATACTGTAAACAACTTGATGTCCACAAATTTGGTAACATAGAAAAAATGAACCAATCACTTAAAAGCCACAATCTGCAAGAACTCACACAAAAAGGTACAGACAATCTGAGTAGGTCTACATCTATTAATGAAAATATCCTTTGAAGCAGAAAGCTCAGAGCCCACACAGGTTCACTGGTGAATCCTATCAAACGAATAAAAAAGAAATCACACCAATTCTCTGCATAGCCTCCTTTGGAAGATAGAAGCAGTGGGAAGACTTTCTAACTCACTCCATGAGACTATCATCACCCTAAAACCAACAGCAAAGACATTATGAGAAAAGAAAACTGCAGACCAGTATTTCTCAGAAACGTAGATACGAAAATTCTCAACAAAATATCAGCAAATAAAATCCAACAACTTATAAAAAGAATTATTCATGACCAAAAAAAAGTGGCATTTATCCCAAGTATACAAGGCTACATCAACATTTAAAAATCAAGTAATGTAATTTATCATAACCATCGGCTAAAGAAAAATCACATATCACATCAGTAGGTGCAGAAAAAGCATTGACAAATTCCAACACCCGTGGTAGTGGTTTGGATCTGTTTCCCCAAACTTAGTGTTGAAATATGTTTCCCAGTGTTGGAGGTGGGGCCTACTGGGAGGTGGCTGGGTCATGGAATGGCTTCTTCACCAACAGATTAATGCCTCCTTGCTGCAGGGTGAGTTCTTGCTCTGTGAGATCCAACTGAGAGCTGGCTGTTGCCCAGAGCGTGGCCCTTCTGCTTTCTCTTGCTTCCTCCCTCACCACGTTCTGCACAGGTTATCCCACCTTCACCTTCTACCGTGAGTGGGAGCAGCCTGAAGACCTCACCAATAGGAGATGTCAGTGCCAAGCTTCTTGTACAGCCTGCAGAACCCTAAGACAAACAAACCTCTTTCTTTATAAACTTTATATACCAGCCTTAGGTATTCCTTTACAGCAACACAAGAAAGATGAAGACACAGATTCATTATAAGAATTTTCAGTAAGCTAGGAACAGAGACGAAATTCTTCAACTTGATAAAACATAACTACCCATATACAATTAATGTTATAGTGAATAGTGCAAGACTAGAAGATTTCCCACTAAGATCAAGAACAAGGCGAGGCTATATTCCCTCTCACCAGTACATTTCAACGTCATACTAATGCAATGAGACAAGTAAAAAAAATAAAACGTACACAGATAGGAAAGAAAAAAAAACTCATTTGCAAATGAAAGTCTCTGTAGAAAATACAAGAGAATTGACTAAAAAGAACCCTCCTAAATTATTAAGTTATCATAGCAAGGTTGCAGGACACAAGGTTCATATACAGAAGTTAATCACTTTCCTACTTATCAACAATGAACAAGTGGAATCTGAAATTGAAAACAGAATACCATTTACATTAGCACACCCCCCCCAAAAAAATATATAGATATAAATCTAACAAAATATGTGCATGATCTATTTGAAGAAAACTACAAAACTTTGATGAAAGAGATCAAAGGACAAAATTAATGGGGGGATGGCCCATGTTCATGGATAGACAATATTGTCAAGGTGTCAGTTCTTCCCCACTGGACCAGTAGATCCAACTCAATCTCATCATACAATCCCAAATTTTGTGGATGTTCACAAACTGATGCATAATTTTATAGGGAGAAGCAAAATACCTAGAATACTCAATACAATATTGAAGAAAAAGAACAAAGTCAGAGGACTGACACTCCCAACTTCAAGACTTCCTTTAAAGCTACATCAATCAAAACAGTATGGTATTGGTGGAAAAACAAGTGATTGGACTGATGGAATATTCTACAGAGCCCAGAAGTTGACCCACATAAATATAGCGAACGGATCTTTGACAAAGGAGCAAAACCAATACAACAGAGAAAAGAGTTGTTGTTTTTTTCTGTTTGTTTGTTTGTTTTTCAAAAAAATGAAGCCCCCAGAACAGGAAATTAAGAATGGGGCAGACAGAGTGGAAACAACCTAAATCTATTTCCTACTTATCAACAACCTCAAAACAGAACAGGTGACCCACTGTATGCCCATCCCACAGAATGCCATGCATGAAAAAGATCTCTGCATCCTAACATCATTCAAGCTCTCTTATTTCCTGGGTGAGTACCTTGCAGAACAGTATTGATAGCACAGTCACTCAGAGCACACACACAGACACACCAGCACCAGACACTTTCCACAGACACATATGACTACAAATGTACAGGGCAGAAGTTCAGGGCAGCTCTGTCCTCAACTGTGGAAGCTGTTGCTTCCCTGCCTCAGGGGAACAGCCTGGAATGGCCCACATTCCCTTTGGCGCTACCCAAAATGGCTCTTTCTCATTTTTGCCAAGAGATGATGAAATACTTACACAATTAGAATGTTAAAAATAAAGAACAAATCTATACTACTACAACTATGGCTGTTGCCCAAACTATTAGGCATTTTTATTTACTTTTTCTTTAAAAGGAAGATAATTCATGTTTAAATAATGGCCTTCATCCCTCCTACCCTTTCTCCTTCTTCCAATTCAGTGTGCACATTTTAATATTTACTGGATTTATGTACTTAAGAGACAAGCTTCTTCTCCTCTGAGAGGCCATGCACGGAGCTGGGCTTATTGGCTCACCACAGCACTGATTTATGCTCCCAACACCCTGTCATTGGAGCAGGAGACTAAGTACCTTACAGCATAACAGTTCAAACACAGCCTTGAGCCTGATCTATAAATTACTGAAAATCCATAGCACTAGGTTTATGGGCAGTACTTTAAAAATAGATCATAAGCACCATAGCCGTAATGAAGATAATTCCAAGAACCAACCTATACAAACCTATAAATAGGGACGTCATCCATATTTTCACAAAAGCTGTGATCTCTCCCAGCACCCACCATTCATTAGCACTGGTGTGCGTTCTAAAGCTGCTGGGTCTACCGGGACTTTGCATCTAGGGAAAGCAATTATTTAGGCAATTAAATTCTGGAGCCTTCCTCAGCCTCCATTCTGACATATGAATAATAGTGCAGGGTTTTCTGCAGCCCACAGGGGGAATGACATTCACATCTGGATCTGACAGAGGGCACCCCAGTTCAGTGACTTGGGGTGTAACAGATCACTCCTTAGCATTTCACACCAAAGTCTGGAGGCCCTGACCCTCCTAATTCTTTTTAATTGCTACCTGGGGAATCTGCGAGTCAACCCATGCTGCGGTATGAGAAGAATGGCCCTGCAAGCGGCGACAGAAGGGGTCAGGTGCACACCGAGTAGGCAGGCTCTTAGCCCATCAGAACCTGGGCCACATAGCAGAGACCAGCCACAGACCTTCCATTCAGAAGGTCAGTGGACCTGAAGGCTACAGACCCACCACAATGGAAGAGTGCCCCTGAGGACACAGGACTCTGCTTTAGATGAGACTGCTCAAGAGTTTCATTGATTGATTCACACATCAACTCATTCAAGGAGTACTCATGGCTTGTGTGGGGGTAGTTGGAGGGGCTGAGCAGAGGCCTAGGGTGACTTCAGAAGTGCAGAACAGTTAATGGAACCCAGATCTCTTTTAACTACATTCAGCCAACTCATTTCTCAAAGGCGCCCTGCCGCTAAGTTTGTAGAAGAGGGAAAGCTTCCATGCATTATTACTGCTGGCTCATGTGCTTTGTAAGTCAGAAGCTGTTGGCTGTAGTGTTCAGATTCTCCAGAGCAGGACCCAGCGCCCTCTCCCACCCCTGCAGTGCAGACTGAGGAGTTCTAAAGCTGCTCCCGAGGCTCTCAGTTCCACCCTAGGCAGGGCTGTGAAGGCCTCTGCAGATGGAATTAGGGTTATAATAATCAGCTGACCTAGAGACAGGGAAACTAACCCGCATGATCTCCTGGGCACAATGCCACACTTAGAAAGCCGAGGGGAGGCAGGAGAGGAAGAGAGAGGAGAGGAGGAGAGATTCCAAGTGTGAAGAAGGATCTGGTGGCCCCTTCTGGCCCTAAATGATAAGATGAGTCCAGAAATGTGGTCCAGGAGCTGAGAATGACCTGCCACAGACCCACCCCAGACAGCTGACAGTCCTATACCCTCATAGAACTGAATTCTGTCAAACACTTGAGCAAGCAGGGAGCTGACCCTCTCCCACAGCCCTCAGTTGGGAGCACAGCCCTGCCGATGCCTTGATCTTGTCCGTGACACCCAATGAAGGAAGCAGTATAGCCCCCTGGCCTGTTGACAGTGTGAGATGACGCTCAGGTGTTGTTTTGGCTGCTAAGTTTGTGGTCAATTGTCTTGGCAGCCATAAAAAGGAATGCACACACCCTCTCCTTTAATCCTCCTGACCAGAAAGGGCCTCCATCAATGAGGAAAGCGCGGATCCGAGAAGAGGTGATATGTGTGTGAGGTCAGAAAGGGGCTGAGCTGGGGACCCTGAGAGTCTTTCTGCTGCCTCTGTGTGACCCCATGCCCCCTCCACCTTGCTTGGACGGTTCTCCAAAGAGGTATATGTTCATGTCCAACATCAACTCAAGACTTGAGCAAAGGGAAAACTCCACAGATAGGAGGGGCAGAAAGAACCACCCCAGTGTCCCACCTGGAGTTAAAACACGACTTGCAGGACACACAGCACCCCACAAGCGGAACGCACAGGTTTACATAGGCAGGAGAGCAAACCAGCTCAGAACCCAGAGTCTGGCAAAGTGGACTGTGGAGGCTCAGATCCGGTTTGTCAGCTATGACCTCAGACAAGTTCTCCCTTTAAGCCTCAGTTTTCCTCATCTGCCAAATGGGGTCATCACAGGGTAGAGCCCACCTCTTGCACACAATGTTCTCAGCAAACTGAGCACATGGAGTGGCCAGTGTCTGTCTCTGGCTGATGTGATCACCATGGTCCCTGCCAAGTGGCCGCAGGCCTGCTTCTCTCTAATCCCCCACTGCCACGATGCCCACACAAGCTCAATGCAAATAGTAAGTGTAAAATCATACTTTAGGTTGGAAATCACTTTAATCCACATATAAGAGGAATATCTGCTCTTAATTTTTATTATCCCAACGTTTAAACAAGCAGCAAAATTTCTTAGCTAATTTATCATGATTTCTCATGAATTATTGGGAAATGCACAGATAGCAAAGACATTAAAGTAAAAATAGAAACAGAAAAATGCAGGGAGGCTCTAACATGCCAGCGTCCTCATTATGCGAGTTGGTGCAAATGGGGTAGTTAAGGGGATTTAGTCACGGAAGACAGATAATGTTCGGTTAACATGGCTGTTTGGGACTCCCGTAAGTGGAAACAGACAGTCCGTAACTTGTATTAGAAACCTCATCTAGGGAAGAGAGTCTATTTTTAGTTTTACCCTCTGGATGAGCAGCAATGAGCCTCAGCCCAAATGTGCAGGCGCATGGAGCAGGCGCAGGGCGCCTCGGAGACTTCCCAGGCCCGGGGCGGGACCACGGAGCGCAGGGAGGCCACAGTGCTCTGCTCCCCGGGTACCCCAAATGGACGGTGTCGGTCCTGGGACGAGGGCACGGACATTCCCGGTTCCAGTTCTGCCTGTTGAAATGGTGTGCAAATCCTTCAAGATGTGACGCGTTTTCAGGAGACGTGGGAGCCCTTCCAGGAGGCCAGCCCCTCGCTGAAAGGTTCATGCACAGAGGCCGCGTGCCCGCTTTCTGCAGCCAGGCCCAAATAAAGCAGCTAAATTCAGAGAGAGATTCTTTTGGTAAATGGCTCTGCTCAGAAGGAAAGCAGGGCTCTGTGGTGGGGCAGATGGGACCTGATGGAAGACACTCCTGTGAGCTGCGAGGACCAGCCTCTGCAAGGGTGCGGGAAGGAGGGACCCCGCCACCGCGAGCCTCACGAACCTCAGCGGACCCCTCCGCTGGCACTCAGGCAGGCACAGAACTCGCGCTGTCCTGCTGTGAGCCGGCCAGTGGCGACAGCCGTGCACACAGGGGAGCCAGTGGCCGTGGCCCTGGGCTTCCATTTGGGGGAGAAGACAGATCACCAAGACAGAAAACAAGGTATTTATCGCGTTGGGGGTCTCCACCACCACCCATAGGCTGGGTGATTAGCGAGAGGCCTCCCCGGACGGGGATTCACAGCAGTGCAGACGACACTCGGCAAAGAAAAAAGTGCACAGGGTGAGTCCACGCAGGAGCTCCCAAGGGTCTTTCCCAGTGGGGTCCTCAAGACGCGCTTAATTCCTCCAGGAGCGAGTTGTAACGAGCAATGTACGTGTGCAACGTTGTTCACCAGGAATTCATTAGAGACCCAGTGCCCGGGGATTGTTCTGGAGGAGGCGGGGAATGGGGGCACGACCTGTCACATCGTCACCTCTGCCTGGCATGTGTCAGAAGTCCAGACTCCGGAAGGAAAGCAGGAGTTCAGGCCTCTGAGGCGCAGGCAGCCCCTCTCATCAGAGGACAGTGGGAACCCTCCCCAGTCCAGTTCTCAGACACCAGCATCCTCCCTACGGAGAGGAGTCTGGGGTACAACCAGACGTACCCGAGGGCTGTGCAGGGGCTCTAACAGGCAGTGAAGATGGTGCTTTCCATAGATGGCCACCACGTCATCTCCATCCTTACACACTCTTCTCACACGTGGCTCTGCACGCTCTCACCCTGAATCAAGGTGGGCCCATTCCATGACAGAAGCAATGAATTTTGAGTACCAAGACCAGGTCAAAAACCATGACAGAACTTGCACTAGATTCTCTTGGGCCACCCACTCTTGACCCCAGGCTGCCCATGGATGGTCTGGAGTAGAGAGGACCTGAGCCCCAGCTCACAGCCCCCACTGAGCTTCCAGTTGTTATGGACTGAACTGTTCCTCCCTCTCCAAAAGTTCATATGTTAAGGTCCTGGTCCCTAGTAACTGAGAATGTGGTTGTATTTGTAGCTAAGGCCTTTAAAGAGGCGATTAAGCTAAAATGAGGCTGTTAGTGTGGATCTAATCCAGCCTGAGTGATGTCCTTATAAGAGAAGAGATTTGGACACCCAGAAAGGAACACTGGGGACATATGAGCACAGAGGAAAGGCCTTGTGAGGGGGTGGCATCTGTGAGTGAGGAGAGAGGCCTCAGGAGAACCAAACCTGCCAACACCCTGATCTCAGACTTACAGTCTCTGGAACTATGAGAAAATGAATGTCTGCTGTTTAAGCCAACCCATCTGTGGTGTTTTTGTTATGGCAGCCCCAGTTACAATGCATCCGGCATGCCAGGAAGACAAGTTGAAAGGTGATACTGTCTGGAGCAATGATGAACCGTCTGGCTGAGCCCTGTCCAAATTACAGATTTGTAAGCAAAATAAATGATTGGTGCTGCTCAAAGCCACTGTACTTTTGGGGGCACAGGCTACTGATACAGGTGACTTGGTCAGGGTCACGCTGAGGAGGTACCACCAAGGCTGGGAGCCCTCCAAGGGCTGGTTTACTTGTGGAAGGAGACCTGATATTTGGGGTGTCAGCAGGGAGGGGATGCCACAAGCAGCCAGGGGAGACTGAGTCTTGCTGCAGTAACAAGCATCCCCTAAACCTCCACAGTTCATAAAGATAAAAGTTTCCTTCTCAGCTCCTTTTTGGAGCATGCTGGTCTCACTGCAGAATGACCCAGTGGTCCCTCCATCTTCTGCAGTAGGTGGCACAGCCCTTCCCTGCCTCTTGAACTTATTGGTCCCAGCCACACAGGGAAAGCCCAACTTCCATAGTGCAGGGATATGTATTCCTCCTACACGGAGAACATCTTTAAATACATTTTAAAAATACAACCTCCTAATGTACCAAAACAAAACCTTGAGATAATTAAAAATAGCAAGAAGCTAATTTGCTTTCAGCTCACATATAAGCTCTGGGTCATGTTGAGAGAGAAGTCTGAGTCACACATGGCAATAATAGGACTGAAAATCTTTTTTGTGTTTGCACCTCTAAGGGTCTTTTTCTGCCCCAACTGGACACACAAAAGATTTGGGGGTAGGGGTAGGGAGGGAAGACCAACACAGGGGAAGCAGTGGGGTCAGAAATCCTGATTTGAGCCTGTCCCCAGAGTCCCATGAGCTGTATTAGGTGAGACCAGGGCAGAGCTGAGAAGATGAAGGTCCAAAGCCCACCCACCCCCAGAGCTGCGGTGGTGGCTGCTGGTCCGAAGATCCTCACTACACCACTCATCTTGACAATGGCACTTAGGCCTAATGACAGCAGTTTCTGAAAAAGAAGCCCTGGGTGAGGGACACCTGGGCACAACATCCTGGCATCACCTGCTCACCCACTCGGCCTCGCCGTTCCTGAACCCTCCTGGTGTGTCCAGTACAGACCAGGCAACAGTGTGGCAGAGATGAGGGAGAGGACAAATTAAGAATGGCAGTCTCCAAGTGGCTCAGGAAATCCCCAGGGAGTTATGACACTTAAAAAAAATAGAAGCGATGAGAGTTTACGGGAAGGAAATACCGCCCTGGAGTGAAGGGCTGGGGGCTTCACAGGTGAGATCTCACGGCTGGACCTTGGCATACAGACACTCTTTGCAGGAGTCAGGAGCCTTCTCGGTAGGAAGAAACAGCATGGCCGGGGGCAGGCAGAGGACCCTGGCTCAGACAGGGGCTAGTGCTGGCACACTAGGCTGAGAGAGTTGGCACACACTCTCATGGATGATCACACACACTCACCCTTCAGGGCGTCCTCCTCCTCCTGCTGCCCCATCACACACTCGAGCATCCCAGCCCAACAGGCTCCTATCCCCTCGCTCACTGGTCTTGTCTTCCAGCCCGTGTAAATGTTTGGGGCTGCAGTGCCTGACCCACGCCAGGGTGTGGAACCTCCTGGGAACATCCCCTGCTCTGGCCCACCTTCACGGTGTGAAGCTAAGGGCTGCTGACTCCTCCCAGAGAAGGCCTTGTAAGGGTGCTCACACCAACTCGCACCTTGTGACTGGAGCACCTGAGTACCTTTCCTGCAAATACTATAGTCACACAAAATGGGCATCTTTCTAGGTAATCTAGGACACAAGGTCACTAGTTTCCAAAAGGCCAGTGTCCCCCACCCTACCCCAGTGGCTGAGAGCACACAGTGCAGGCCCCACACACGCTGCCCCGGCTAGAGGTCTGATGCAAGCAGAGTGTACTGTAGTCCTTGTATTCCCTTAAAACAAACTGTTACTGCATTTGGGTGGGAATCCCAAAGGTAGCCCTAAGGAAGCTGATACAGAGGAGTGGTCAGACTTGTTTAGTCAGTCCTGAGGGCACAAGGGTGGACAGCACTGGACATCTCCCTACTCAGGGTCACCCCAGGAAAGCAGCCAGGGCTATAAGTAGTAGCCTCTAAATTTCTCCAAACAGCCGATCCCTACGAGCCACTTCTTTTGGGTGAAAGGGAATTGGTAAGCACAGAAGCAAATGTCAATTATAACAATGAAATCATACACACTGCCAAATTAGAAAACAAATGTTTTAGAGAATCAGAACAAATGTTCTACCTCCAAAACAAACAAAGCAGCCCCAAAACTGCTTTGCATTTTGGTTTATAACACATGGTCCACTTCATGGTCAGGTCTAAAGTAAACTGCCCAGACCCTGTTCTCCAAACCACCTTTTCTCCCCCCTCCAAACACAGGATCAACTGTTCCCTCAGTTAAAGACTATACCTCCTGGAATCCTTATTGTAAATCTGTCTTTTACCTCATTCTATTTATGCAAGCACATTACAGTGGATAAGAAAAAGAAATGTAATAGAAAAATATACTCCCAACCACAGGATGGGCCTTCAGATGAGGCATTACTCTTTTCTTTACAAGTTGTGTTTAATTGCAGGCTTAGTTTTTGTTTCAATTTCAATTTTTCTTGTATTTAATACCATATTTAAAATAGAACAAATTATAATGTGAAAAGAAAGAAAATGAAACATAAAGAAAAAAATGTATGCAAGCTTCTGAAGGAAATGCAGATGGGTGTGTCTGTGACCAACACTCTGAACTGCCCAGGACGGGGTGGGGGTTTCTTGGTTCACAGACTTTCACGGCTAAAACCAGGACTGTCCCAGGTAAACTGAGAAAAGTTCACTCTAAACTAGAGGCAGAAAAAGATGTCTTAAAGAAGATACGAAAAGTAAAAGTGTAAAGGAAAAGTTCGATACACTTTGCCACATCAAAACCAAAAACTTTCAAGACACTATAAACAAAGTAAAAAGACAAAACCACAGAGCAAACAAAAACACTTGTAACCAACAGAGGATTAGAATAGCTCGTAATAGCATCGTAATAGCTTTTATAAACCAATTAGAAAAAGACTAATAACCCAAACCAATAGAGGGAAAATGGGCAAAAGAAATGAAGAGGCTCCCAGGCAGTGAAATCTGAATGGCCAATTAACATAAGAAAAGTTCTCTCAAGTGATCAAGTTCGCTCTTCCTCTGCAGGATGGACAAAGGTTCAGAACCTGAACCTATCAAGTGCTGGTGAGAAAAATGTGTACCTGGGATACAATTGGGAGTGACGCAGCCCCTCGCCCTCCTGAAACAATCTGGCAATACCAGATTGAATTTAAAATGTGAGCATCCTGTGCTCCAGGAATTCCACCTCTCAGAACACACCTTGGGGACACTGGCAGGAGTGCACCACAGTGCACACTGGGTCCTCACGGAGGCAGGGCCAGCAACGGAGAATCTGAAAACAACCTCCCTGGGCACCAGCAGCAGAAAGGTGGCAACAGCTGTGGCATATTCCAAAGCAATTAGGAAGAACCCATTAAGCCAGATAAATCTCCAAGACAGGCTTAAACCAAAACAGTTTCAGAACAAGACGTGCTCTGAGATGCCATTTCTTTAAAAACACTTTCAGGAAACAACGTCGCGCTCTTTCCACTAAGACCTACATTTTTTTTTTTATTAAATCGTAAACACATAGATCATGTACATTAACGCATTTATGGGGTACAATGTGCTGATTTCATATAGAATTAAGACCTACATTTTGATGGGAAAATGCTGAATGGCAACAGTGGCGACTTCTAGGTTAGGGAAGGGCAGAGAAGGGGCTGATGTTAGCAGGAGATATGAGCCTTATTAGTGATGTTTTCATTTCTCTCTTGGAGAACATATTCGTGGCCTACTACTAGTATAATTATGAATATATATGTATGTGTTTGTGTGTGTGTGTGTGTTTCCAAAAACCCTATCACCTGTGCTGACCAAGACATCCATTCATTCAACAAGTACTTGAGTGTCAACTACAGTTCAGGCCAGTTCTAAAGACTCAGGATCCTTCCCGTAAAACAAAAATGGAGCAGCTTAGTCATTAGCCAAGTTCATCAACAAACGGCAGCCCTGAGGATAATGTGTGGATGAGGGATAAGTGGTGGGACGATACCGGAGAAGGTGAAGGAGAAGCAGGCCTGCGGGGCCATGGGGGTGTGCCCTGAGCACCTGGGCAAGAACCAATAGGGAAATGAAGACCTTCAGCCAAATGACACCCCTCCCAGGGCCTTCTGCCGCTGCAGGAGGGCTCTCAACTCTGCCTTTGGCCTCCAAATGCACACAGCCACGGAGAGAAGACCACAGCCTCCAGGCTGATTCACAATCCATGGTGGGTTTTGCAAAACCCAAAGTAGCCTGGTCTGAGACTCCCAGCAGGAAATTGGAGGATATCAACAGAGGAAGTGGATGGTGGGCATTACTAGCCCCAGCCCGGCAGTGTGGGAACCATGCCCGTGAAGTCTCCGCCCAGGCTAGTTGGAGGACACTAGCTCCATGGCTGGCCTGGAGGAGGCCTTTGTGCTGGGCCTCAGATGTCCAGTCCTCCTCACTCCCTGGCTATGGAGACTGGGTCGAGCGCCAGCAATGTGACCCCACCTGAGCCCAGGACAGACTAGGAGGTGCTAGCTGGAGCGACTGACACCCAGTTTCCTAAATTAATAAATAGTCTTTTTGCTCCTGCAGGTCTAGTGCTTTTCAGTCACTCGCTACCAGAAAAGCCCACTAAGTCCAGCTGGTTGTCATTAAGATTTCAAAGGAATTGGGCAACTCCAGGCCTGGTCTGGGTCTCCAGAGTTATTGCCTTCGGGGAGCCTTGCCCGGCCTAACTCTGAGCTCAGCCAGGGAAACCAGGCATTGAATTTCAAACTGTCTTTTGCAGCCCCTAAAGCCACAACTTTTAATGAGCATCAGCTGGGACGTGTCATGATATCATCGATCACGCCTTTCCCTTCAATTTTTTTTTTTTTTTTTTTTTACAAAATAGAAAAAAAAAACCTCATTGGTGCAGAAATAACCCAGTACCAGTCAGCACTTCCAAATCAGACTGAGTCTGGAAGAATGAGTGTCTAATTTGTTCTTAAATTAAAGCAGTTCTGGCCACAGAAATAGCTCATTGTCCCTTTAAGGGTGGAAGTTAAGATTCCCAAAGCAAACTCTGGGAAGTGGCCTGCACAGATCAAGGGAGCAGAGCCTCAGGTGGCAGCTGGACAATCCGCCTGGATCCAGGAGGAAAGAAGGCAGAGGGACCTTCTCAAGGTCTGGCCATGAGAATGCCCAGAGAGCTGTGGCACATGGCCTGACCCTTCCCTGAGTCTCTGGACTCCTGCTCCAAACCAAAATTGAGTATTTGGCCTGGGGCCCCATTTGACTTCACCCTGACACTCAGAACCTCAGCCACACTGTCCACCTCAGCACCCCCTCTCAAGGGGCCTCCTTTAAGTTCAGGCCCCACCCTGATGACTCAGATCAGAGCCTCCAGACCAGCTGCTGTCCCAAGCTCTGGACTCAGGTGTGCAGTGGCCCACTCCACAGGAGCAGGGTGGACACAGAGGGCAGCTCCCTCCAGCCAGCCCTCCCTGCTCACCTTTCTTCCCCCAATATCCTCCTGTTCCCCCACCCAGGCTTCTAGGAGTCCAGCAACAGGCCGCAGAACTATTCCAAAAATGCCGGACAACTGAGAGGAGCATGAGGAACAGGTGAGGAGTTGCATAATGACCACGTAGAGCACCTCCATCCCCTGGTGCTCACCCCCAACTCCTGCCTGGCACCCTGAATAGGGAGCAGTTCACATCAGCACTACCACTGACATGTCCCAGTGTGCCCTACTTCCCCCTCCAATGCTGCCCTCTCCTAACCTTCCAGGCAGCAGGTGCCTCCGAGAGCCTGCTGCCCCTAAAGCAGGCTTCAAAGCTCCTCAGCAACTCCCCACCTGAGGCCTGGGGCCCTGCTCATCCTCCCTCAGGGGATGCTCTGCCCCAGCCCTCACACGGCTCCCTCCTTCTCCCCATTGGAGCCTGAACCCAAATGTCTTTCTGTCTTTCTGCCCCTAAACACCTTCCCTTCCTTCTCAGCCACAGTCACTCCCTGTACAGCCTTCTTTTCTTCCCAGCATCTTCCTGCACTGCCATTACCTGTTTCTACCTTCCCTGTCCCTGTCTTTGTCCCTCTACCACAATGAAAATCCCTGGAGGCAGGGAGCTGACCGCCTTGCTCTCAGCAGCATCCCAGCATCCAGGTCAGTGCCAGAAGAGTTTCCTGTGATTAACAGCCCTCTGCTGACCCACTGACTAAATATTCCTCTGTCTCCTCCACAGAAGTGGGTCGGCAGAGGCTGCAGCCTGCATCCATCCATCAGGGCCTAGATGGAGGCCACAGAACTATTCTAAAAATGCCAGGCAACTGAGAGGAGTGTGAGGAACAGGTGAGGAGTTGCATGATGACCACAGGTGTCTTGTGAACTCCTGGCGGCTCTGAACACACTGCCGAGCTGCTGAAATGTCTCTTCCCCAAATTCAGCCCCAAGTTGGCCTGCTTTGCACTCAGCACCCAAGTATTGCTAAAGAGTAGGGGCATTAAGGGAGGATGCACCCCTGAGCACCCTCGGTGTGGCATCCTCAAGAGGTGGCAGCTCCCTCTTGTTCCAGCTCCACCCCTGGAGCCCAGCACAGGGTGTAAAGCTCAGTAGGTGCTCGATACTCCAGACGGGTGGATTCAGCCACAAAAAGGTCACAGGAGCTTCAGCCATGAGCTTCTCATCCCAGGGGCCTGGTAGACAGCAGGCTCTCCCATGACCCCATAACCCAGGGTCCCTTCGCACCCCCTGCAACTCCTTGTATCCCTGTATCCCATGTATCTCAGGGCTTCCCAACCTTGTACATAACACTGTGGACTAAATCAGAATCTAGGGGACTATCAGGCTTCTACCTCCTAGACAGCCCCACTAGACACCAGTGGAAGCCTCCAACCAGTTGTGACAACCAAAAGTGTCAGGCAGGTTGGAGAAAGAAATGACCTCCTGTTGAGAGACTCTGACAAGAACCACTGATGTATTAGACCAGAGTTTCCCCACTGCCTGATCTCAGGATTACCTGGGGGCTGGTTAAAAACACGGACTTCTGGGGATTGGAATGGGCACCTGGAGTGGGGCCCCTGAAACAGTCTGGAATAAGTGTCCCCAAGGGATTCTGATCAAGGGGCCAGTCTAGGAACACTGGCCTAACTCTCCTGTACCCCACTTGGCTAGGTGCTCAGCCACCTAGATGCCCGGCACTTCAGCACCAATGGCCACCAAGGACGGAGGACATTCTCTGGCCTTTTCATTGGGAGATCTAAGCCCACTCCCCACCGCTGGGTTGGCCCAGGTAGGGGCCTCACCATTTTCCAGTTTCCTCAGGCTCCTCTCCAGAGATCACATAGCTTTAATTAGGCTGGACCCTCTCCAAGGCCAGGTGTCTGCATGGCAGGAAGAGAGGGGCCAGCCACACAGGGGCAGAGGCCCGCGGGCCTCCCTGGGGAAGAAGAGCGAACAAGTGCAGAGCTTTCCACGCTGGACCAGCCCTGTCCCCGTGAGCCCAACTACTGCCCTCCCCACGCCAGCATCAGATCCTCCCCATCTTCCAGATGCGGCAACTGAGGCACAGGAAGTCCAGGGCTACGCGCACAGGGTCGTGCAGCTAGCAGAGGGGGATTCGCGTCCCGGGACAGCCGACCCCAACGTCAGAGCGCCAGCGCTCCGGAACACTGCGCGCGCTGTCCTTGCTTAGAGACAGACTCCCGCGACTTTGCTGCAGGGGAAAGCCGGAGATCGGAGGCGCCCACCTCTGTGCCTGGGGCGCAGCGGGCATCCCGGCCACCGCAGCAGCCAAGGACACCGGAGCGGGCTCCAGGGGTGATCGCGCCCCACCGTCCCGCGTCGGGCCGAGTCCGGGTCCCGGCGTCCTGCGCCCTCTCCCCGCTGCGCACACTTACCTTGCACCGAGCCTCGGACCGCGGCGTCGTCCCGGGCCGCGAAGACGGGCAGCAGCGAGCGCAGAGGGGTGGGCCAGCGGGTGCGCCCCCAGCCACGGCCGCGCATCCCGCCGGAGGGCCCAGCGCGGCTCGCAGAGGGCCGCGGGGTGGTGCTGAGGGGCGTGGCGGGGCCGGGCCGGGGGCGGGGCCGCAGCACAAGGCCGGCCCCTCCGCCGGGCGGGGACTCACAGGGGCGCTGCTTTGACCTTGACCTCCGAGGATCCTGTCCAGAGTTGCATCCTAGCCTGAGCAGGAGGGGCTCTGGAGACCTCCGCGCTGCTCCCTGCGCCAGCAGCCTTCCAGGGCGGCCCTAGAAACGATAAAGGGACAGCCGGGCTGGAGGTGTGGCCGCCCAGTTAATTACGCGATGAAGAGGCTGCAGAGGCTGAGCCGCGGCTGTGGGACAGTGAGCGAGCCGCCTGACCTCTCTCAGCCTGAGTTCGGTGTCTGGAACCGGCTTGGAGAGGGTGAAATGAGATGGCAGCGCGCCTAGAACGGAGCACGGCCTGATGTTCCCCACGCCGGAGGCGCGGGCGGCCTTTACTGTAACAGCTGTAAGGTGCGGAGCCATCCCTGCACTTCTAAAACCCCAGTATATTTACTTGTTTGTTATAAAACAAAATATATATTTTAGCTCAATGAACATTGTATGGGGCCACCCTTGCCAGTTCCCCCGTCTCCCCCATTGCCCTGTCACAATCATGGGCACTTGGTGTAATTTGAGTCTTCAGAGACCTCAGCAGCCTCTGTTCGCTTTGGGTTTTTTACAGTCACAGCCCCGCCTTGGAGGCTGGGTCTCTCCTTAGGATGGGCTGGGGCCTCATCAGCACCAAAGCAGACAGGCCATCAGGAGATGGCTGGGGAGGCCTCACCCCCAGGTCCTCACAGGCGGAAGGCACAGCACTCCCTCCCCCCACCGCTGGGAGCGTCCAGAGTTCTGCTCTGCTAAGCTCCCCAGTAGTCCTGTCCCTCCGCTACACCAGCAGGTGCAGTCCTATTATCCATTTTACAGATGCGGAGACGCAGGAGGCCACACAGCTGCCGAGTGCAGCGCTGGTGCGGATGTAGCCCGGGATCCTCCCTGGAGGCCCGGGGGCCTCCTGCACCTCCCTTGCAGCCTCATCCCCAAAATTTCTAAACAGTAATAACAACAAAAGCTAACGCACACCCGCTAAGCATCTGTTCATTGAATCTTTGTTACAACTCACTGAGGAGGGTTATTGTCATTAAGGCCACTTTACAGATGGGAAAACACCAGCTGTGTGAGAGCAGACGCTGTCACGTCCAGGCTCCAGCCCCTCCAGTTTCCTCCTCAGTCACCTCTAACAGAGAGGCACTATTATTGTTCCCTACTTTTCAGAGGAAGAAACAGAGAAGTGAAGGAATTTGCCAGGAAGTCAGGAAGGGACAGAGTTGGCAGTCACAGGGCTTCTGCACCATATTTGCTCTCTGTCCAGAACTACGCCAAACTCCTACTCATCCTTCAAGGCCCATCTTTCAGCCTCCCTGCCTCTCTTCCCCGTGCATTTAGTTCTCCCTTCTCCAGGCCCTCAGCACTGCTCACACTTTGTTGGGCATGCACTAGGGTGGCTCATGACCCAGCTTGACTGGTCGGCATAGTCCGTCCATCTGCCCTCAATGACTGGTTCACGCAAGTTAGTTCAGAGAGGCCCACATTCAGGACTTTGCTGGACTCGGAGAGAGAAGCCCTTTTTATCTGCTAGCACTATCTGGGCATCCAGGAGTCGTTACAAGTCTCAGAATTGAAACAACATGGAAGAGGGAGGAGCCTGGACAGGAGGTGGAGGTGTTCTTGGTCTGTGGTGTCTGGGAGGAGTTGGCTCCCGCTGTGCCTGGAGGCAGCCCTACAGAGGCTTGAAGTCTCCGGCGCACCCTTTCTGTCATTTCCTGTTCCCCTCAGCCTTGGTGGGTAATAGGTCCTTGAGAATGGAGACTCAGGAGACAAAAATGTTTGCATCAGGGCAAACCCAAGTTGTGCTAAGAAAGGTTTCCATCTCTCTTTCTATATATATAATATATTGGGTTTGTGGGATCTGATATATACGGAGACACATGTGTGCCCATCTCAGGATGTAGAACATGGTCAGTGTTGGTTGCAGTGGCCCCTGAGTTTGGCACTGGTGTGCTGCGATTGATTGCAAATGTCTGACGATGGCAAATGCCCCCCCATAGGGGGCTTCCTAGCCCTCTGCCTCTCCCTCGGTCAATGCTTCAGGGCCCCTCATCTGCTGCACATGGACACCATAGTGACCCACAAAATGGGGCCTCACAAAGCAGGTCTGCTCAGCCTTTGCAAGTCCACACAACAAAGAGAAGCTGACCAGCCCTGCCCGAGCCTGGTAGACTCTGCTGGCCTCATTGCTGCGGCCTGCGTGGCATCCCTGGACCCTGTGAACTCTGAGCTGGTTCTTTCAGAAGAGAATGTGAACAGGAAAGAAATAGGGTAATAGCTCACTTTTATTGAGACTTCCAACATGCTATGCCCTGCACTAAACACTTTATTCACTTTATCCCTGTTAATCTTCACAAAAATCTGAAAAAGGGATTATTAATTATCTGTTTTATAAAGGAGGAAGCTGAAACTCACAGAGAGTGGGGGCCCCGCAGCTAATGCATGGACACGCCAGTGCCTCACTGCCAGGCCACTCCACGCAGTTCCAGGTCAGACGACAGGCCAGCCAGCCTCAGCCCTGTACAGAACCAGCAGGGCAGAAGACACCACACACACACCAGCCAGTCTCTAGGGCCCAGCAGGACCCTCAGCGGCCAGCCCTGTGTGTAATGCCCTTACGCCTGAGGGCCCTCAGTGCATCTGACAGAGGACAGAGCAGAGAGGGAGGTGTGCTGAGGCCACTGGCAACGTTTCAGAACACCCGAGAAGCCCAGCTGAGCCCACTGGGATACACACTGGAGGATAAAGTAGACAGATGCCCCCACCATCTAGAGAAGCTGGTGTGTCCTGAGCACCCACAAGTTGGTCCAGGTCATGAGAACAGAAAGGAAACTGCAGGAGCCTCCACTGGCAGGTTCACCCTTGGCTGAATGACTGAAGTCTGGGACAAGTTAGGGACACATGAGACGAGGTCTGCTGTTGGCATTCCTGCATTCACCTGCCTCAGGGCAGCCACAGCACCCAGCCATTGAGCCCCACGTTTGAGCCCTGCTCACCCCAGTGACTCTTTCAGCTCCAGTGCACTGAAATCATAGTCCATCTGGCTGCAGCAGAAAGGGACACGCAGGCCCTCAGAGAGCACAGGCAGAGGGCTGAGTCAGACACTGCTGGGTGGAGACACTTTCTCCTCTCCCACAGCTCCAGCAAAGGATTCAGATTGGATTTCCTTAGAGCCCTCGCATCACAGCTCCCTGGCTCTGAGCCAACCGTTAGCCCCTATGGATTGGCATGGCTGGTGGCACAAGGAGGGATGGACATGGAGTTGGGCCAGCTCACCTGAACCTCACCACCTGGCCTGAGGGAGGCAAAGCTGGCCAAATCCCACTCCACAGTCACTGTGGGAGCCTCATCTTAGAGGGCAGAGTGGCTGTGATCAGAGCTCCCTGTGTAGGCACATCACCTCCACACTAGGCCTCCTGCTCCACCATGGTCACCACCTTGAAGTACTCAACAATGTTTGAACTGGGCTCCACACCTCCACGGACTAGAACCCCGCAAACTGCAGCAGCTCATGGCTGTGGGCAACCTCCCCCCAACACACACATCCCTGAAGCAGTGACCCACCAGGTTCATTGTCTCTGTCTAAGCCGAGAATTCTACAGCATCCTTATCCCTCAAGAAACTGCTGGGATAACTTCACGAGGTTTCTCTGTAGGCACAGACAGGAGACAGGGATTTTATGTTAAGCTGTGACACCCATTCGCCCTGCAACTTAAAGGACAGGCCCCACTTGGGTTCATGGGATTCGATACATAGAGAAGCATGTGCTCGCATCTCAGGGTGTAGGGCATGGTCGGTGTTGGTGGCTGTGACACCTGAGTTTGGCTCTGGTGTGCTGCGATTGATTGGAAATGTCTGGCAATGGCAAGGGCCGGCAGGTGGAGCAAGTGAGCTGCCGGGACCTCAGCTCCTGGGTTGTCCTGTCCTAGAGGTCTGGAGTATGCTGCTGAGTCAAAGCTGAAGAACCGTGAGGGCAGAGACTGTGTCAGGTCCCTGGTCAAAGTCATTCTGTGATTAACAATCAGGGCTCATAAAGGCCCCACAGAGAAAAGAGCTTTGGGATGACCAAAACAGTTTGGGAAGGCGTGGTGGTTGCAAAAGCTGTGAATGTGCCAAGTGCCAATGAATTGCTCATTGTATAATGGCTAATTTTAGATTACCAATTTTCACCTCAAATACTTGTTTTTTTAAAAAGGAAAAAGACTCCTTCTTTTAAAAAAAACAAAGGGCATCAAGAGTTACTTAAGTAGCTGGGATGAAAAAAGACAAGAAGATAGCATGTGGGGTTGTGTGAGCGTAAGTGTGCGTGTGTGTGCACGTGCATGTGAACATGTGTGTGAGATCATGTGAGTGTGTGTATGTGTAAGCATCTATGTATCTACGTGTGTGTACATGTGTGAGCGTGTGTGAGCATGTGTGTGAGACCATGTGAGTGTATGTGTAAGCATCTATGTATCTACGTGTGTGAGAGCGTGTACATGTGTGAGCATGTGTGAACATGTGTGTGAAACCATGTGAGCATGTGTGTTAGCATGTATGCATTTTGTGAGCGCGTGTGTGTGTGTGTGCACGACCTCCTGTTTGTGAGCACGTGTGTGTGTGTGTGTGTTTCTCTCCCTGACACTAAGAATCTGGCCTCCCTCCAGAAAGCTAATAACAGACATTAGCAAAATCCAAGGCGTGCCCTGCTGTGGCCTGGGGCTGAAACAATGTTGGTATTCAGTTTATCATAAAGATCCGTGAGACGTTTGCCTTCCTGCCACCACCTAAAATGTCCCGCGAAATCCTTCAGGGACACGGGTCCCAGTGGGGCGGGCACAGCCTCCCTAGCCGTCCCTGGGCTGTACTGGGGGCCCAGGAAGGCGAAAGGCCCAGAACTGGAACACCCCAGATGGCTTCTCGGTGAGCCGCCCGCTTGTCCCTCGTCCCGGCACCGTCTCGGGTCCCTGTTTTCCTCTTGCACGACCCGCGTGACTCGGGGTCCCCGAGGTCCCCGCTGCCGTAGAGTTGGGGGAATCGCTCTAAATGCCCCAGTCTTCTGGAGTGACAACTGTGCAGAGAGGGCGGCTGCTATCCGGAGGATCCGCCGTGGACTAGACGGCTAGCTGGTGCCGGGGGCCCACGACCCCGGGGCGCTCGGGTTCCTGCTCCTCCGCGTCTTGCAGGGCTGGACGCAGGTTCAAGGGCGCCTGGTGGCCTCCGGAGATGGCGTTTAGAAGCCGTCTGCACCAGCTGCAGGGTTCTCGGCCTCCCTCTCTGCGCTCCACGTGCGGACCCGACTTGAGAGCCCGAGCCAGTCGACTTCCCCTTGGGGATTTTGGGGGCGGGGGAGGGGTGTTACCGATCAGCCCTGGGGGCGAAACCAGCCCGAATCCTTCGCCCCTCCCCCCGCCCGGGGAGGTGCGGCGCCCCCTGGTGGCCACAGAAAGGCCGCCCGGAGCTGGCCCCGGACCCCATCCCGCACCCCACTCCTGCGGGCTTCTGCTGTTGGGGGTGGGATTCAGGTGCTGCGTCTCTGCAAGTTTTCTGAAATTCACCCAAGTTCGCATTGTAATCAAATCAGCATGTGTCCGTTTTCTTTCCACACACAAGCAGCCTTTCTCTCCAAATCGTTAAGTAAAGGTAGATGCTCCAGAGGACGCAGGGAGTGCCCAAGGTCGCGCCCTGCCCCGCGGAAGGCGTCTTCTTTTCCTGCAGAGTGGGAACGGGTAAATAGTCCTTCTGTCCCTGCTTTATCTGGGTCCCTTTCTTTGCTTCTCCTCTTCATTTGGCACTGACAGGGCGACTCTGGGGTTGGAGGTGAGCCCCGCAAGCGGGAGAGGGATCCTTGGAACTCTCTGGGGATCTTGGAGCTCAGCCATTTCCCACCCCGCCCAGCCCTTCTGCAGTCCACTGCCTGGGATGCCTGTACGCCCACCCCCCAGCCCCCAGCCCCTGGGAGGTCCACCCCCCTGCCCTCTGGGAGGTCCACCCCCCTGCCCTCTGGGATGCCCGTACGCCCACCCCCCAGCCCCCAGCCCCTGGGAGGTCCACCCCCCTGCCCTCTGGGAGGTCCACCCCCCTGCCCTCTG
>CAUYPK010022095.1:0-15457 GCA_963574355.1 Loris lydekkerianus
GTTAATGAGCCGGTGATATCAGACATCGACCTGATTTAACTGCCTCTAACCTTTTATAAGGATACAGGGCCCAAAGGTGAAGGGTAAATAAGGGTAGCAGAGGAAGAAGGTAGGGTAAAAAACCATGTAGGCCCATCCACAGGGGATTTTCTAAAATTTCTTTTCTTCCCTTTTCTAGATCTTCTTGGAGTGTTTTGATCTTTTGCACGATCTCAGATCTGTTGGCATGAAAGTAGCACTTCTTCTGCAAAAATAAACAGATGCCTCCCTTTTTGGCAGTTAATAGGTCTAATCCCCTTCTTGCTGGGGCAAGTATTTAAGGTCTCTTGCAGAAACCCAAATGGTTTTTTTCTCGTTTTTTTTTTTTGTTGTTTGTTTGTTTGTTTTGTTTTTGTTAAATCATAGCTGTGTACATTAGCGCAATCGCCTGTACCATTTTAACATGCACCGTAGATGTGGCCCCACCCATTACCCTCCCTTTACAGGGATTGCATTAAAATTGTATATTGCTTTGGGTAGTATGAACATGTTAACAATGTTGATTCTTCCCAGCCATGAACATGGTATGTTTTTCCATTTGTTAACATCTTCAGCTATTACTTTAGTTAGAGTTTCATAGTTCTCTTTATAGAGACCTTTCACATCTTTGTTAGGTAAACTCCCAAATAGTTCATCTTCTTTGGCACTACTGTGAACAGAAAAGAGTCCTTGACAGTTTTTTTCAGCTTGACTATTGTTGGTATAAATAAAGGCTACAGATTTATGAGTGTTGATTTTGTAACCTGAGATGCTGCTGTAATCCTTGATCACTTCTAAGAGTTTTGTGGTAGAATGCCTGGTGTTACAATCATATCATCTGCGAAGAGTAAAAGTTTGATCTCTTCTGACCCTATATGGATATACTTGATCACCTCTTCTTGCCTAATTGCAATGGCTAAGACTTCCATTACAATGCTAAAAAGCAGTGGAGACAATGGGCAACTTTGCTTGGTCCCTGATCTGAGTGGAAATGATTTCAATTTAACTCCATTCAATACGATATTGGCTGTGGGTTTGCTGTAGACGGCCTCTATTAGTTTAAGAAATGTCCCTTCTATACACATTTTCTTAAGTGTTCTGGTCAGGAAAGGATGCTGGATATTATCAAAAGCTTTTTCTGCATCAATTGAGAGAATCATATGGTCTTTGTTTTTTAATTTGTTTATGTGCTGAATTATATTTATAGATTTACGTATATCAAACCAGCCTTGAGACCCTGAGATAAAACCAACTTGGTCATGGTGTATAATTTGTTTGATGTGTTGCTGGAATCTTGTTGAGTATTTTTGCATCTATATTCATTAGTGATATTGGTCTATAATTATCTTTTCTTGTTGGGTCTAATCCTGGTTTGTAGATCAAGATGATGTTTGCTTCATAGAATGTGTTGGGTAGTAGTCCTTCTTTTTCTATATTTTGGAAAAGGTTGAGTAATATAGCTACTAGCTCCTCATTAAAGGCTTGGTAGAATTCTGACGTGAAGACATCTGGTCCTGGGCTTTTCTTTTTGGGAGATTTTGTACAGTTGATGCTATTTCAAAACTTGATATAGGCCTGTTCAACATTTCCACTTCTTTCTGGCTAAGTTTAGGAAGGTGACGTGCTTCCAAGTATTGGTCTATTTCCTTCAGATTTTCATATTTCTGAGAATAGTTTGTTGTAATATTCATTAAGGATTTTTTAAATTTCTAAGTTGTCTGTTGTTATTTCATCTTTACCATTTATGATTCATGAAATTGGGGATTTTACTCTTTTATTCCTGGTTAGGTTAGCCAAAGGTTTATTGATTTTATTGACCTTTTCAAAAAAACAACTTTTAATTTATTGATCTGTTGTATAATCCTTTTGTTTTCAATTTCATTTAATTCTGCACTAATTTTGGTTATTTCTATTCTTCTTCTGGGTTTGGGATTGGACTGTTCTTCTTTTTCCAGTTGCTTGAGATGTCCCATTAAGTTGGTAACATCCTCTCTTTCCATTCTCTTGAGGAAGGCTTGCAGTGCTATAAATTTTGCTCTTAGGATTGCCTTTGCAGTATCACAGCAGTTCTGATAATTTGTGTCTTCATTCTCATTTTGTTGCAAAAATTTGGTAATTTTCTTCTTAATCTTGTCTATGACCCAGCTATCATTCAGCATAAGGTTATTTAGTTTCTATGTTTTTGTATGAGTATGCAGATTACTGTTATTACTGAGTTCAACTTTTATTCCATGATGGTCTGAGAAGATGAAAGGAATAATTCCTATTCTTTTAAATTTGCTGAAGTTAGACTTGTGACCTAAGATGTGATCTATTTTGGAATATGTTCCGTGGGCTGATGAGAAGAATGTGTATTCAGTTTTGTTAAGATGAAATGTTCTGTAGATGTCTGCTAAATCCAATTGTTGAGTGGCTAAATTTAAGTCTAAAATTTCTTTGCTTAGCTTCTTATTGCAGGGTCTATCCAAAACTGCCAAAGGAGTGTTAAAATCTCTATTATGGAGCTGGAGGAAATCAAGTTGCTCATATCTGTTAAAGTCTCTCTTACAAATTGAGGCACATTCTGGTTGGGTGCATAAATACTAATAATTGAAATCTGATCATATTGAATGTTACCCTTAACAAATATGAAGTGATCATCATTATCTTTCCTTACTTTTGTTGGTTTAAAGACTATTCCATCTGCAAATAAAATTGCAACACCTGCTTTTTTCTGCTTCCCATTTGCCTTAAATATAGATGATCATCCCTTCACCCTGAGTCTATATTTATCTTTTAAGATAAGATGTGATTCTTGTATGCAGCATATATCTGGCCTGAGTTTTTGTAGTCAGCCAGCCTGTGCCTCTTTAGAGGACAATTTAATCCATTCATATTAATTGTAAATATTTATAAGCCTGGTAGAATTTTGGGTATTGAGTTTTTTGAAAGTCTAGTAGACATTTTTAATCCTTTCACCACTGTGGAAGTTGGAATTTGATCAAAAGTTTCCAAGTGAGTTTACTTTGGTGGTGGAGGATTGCCCTGGTCATTTTGGAGGATAGGTCTGAGAATATCCTGGAGAGCTGGTTTAGTTATGGCAAATTTCTTCAACATGTGAATGTCATTAAAGTATTTAATTTCTCCATCATAAATGAAACTCAGTTTTGCTGGATACAGGATCCTGGGTTGAAATTTGTTTTAGGAGATCAAAAGTCAATGGCCATTCTCTTCTGGCTTGAGAGATCTACAGTCATTCTAATATTCTTCCCCTTGTCGGTTATGTTTTCTTACCTCTGGCTGCTTGCAGAATTTTCTCCTTCATACTAACTTTGGTGAAGTTAATTATAATGTGCCTAGGAGATATCTATTTAGGTTGAGTCATGCTATGGTTCTGAAACTATTTGCTACCTGAATTTCAGAATCTCTTGCCATGTCTGGGAAGTTCTCCTTCATGATCTCATGAAGTAGAGCATCTGTGCTTTTCGAAGGCAACCTCATTGCCTTCAGAAATTCCTATAAGGCGAATATTAGTTTTCTTTGAATTAGCCCAGAGCTTTTGGAGAGAATCCATTTTTGCTCTCCTCTTCCTCTGTGACCATTTGATAGCATTCAAAAGCTTTCTCTTCAAGGTCAGAAATCCTTTCTTCTGCCCACTCCATTTTGTTACTAAGGGATTCTATTGTATTTCTCAGATCTTTGAGGGCTGCAAGATCTTGTCTCAATGTGTCAACATCTTTGGTAATTTTGTCTTTGAATTCATTGAATTCTTGAGACAACTTTTGAAATGCTCCTTGAATTTCTAATTCCAACTTTACCCCCATTCTATTAATCTTATTTGCAATCCAAATTCTAAATTTGATTTCAGACATCTCAGCCATTTGTTTATGAATGCGATCTTCTGTTGTATCCACCACGTCAGTCCTTGGGGAAGTTGATCTACTCTGGTTATTCATGTTACTAGAGTTTTTCTGCTGATTCCACCCTATGATTATTTTACACCATATGGCTAGATGAGCAGATAAGTTGAATTTGGGTTGGGGGCTCCTGGAGTACTGATTAACCAGCCCTTTGCCCAAGAGCTGGGATAGGTGTCTGTACCTTTTCCCCTAGAGCTTTGCCAAGGACCCGTACAGTGCTATGGTCTCAGGACCTGGGGAACTGCTTGGTATGGTGGGGCTAAGTGACTCCATCTTGTTTTCAGCTGGTCTCTGTCCTACCCTAGTGAATCAGTTACTCTGGGTTGAAGTCTCAACTATGGAGAAATACCAGCAATTAAGTCACCCTGCCCCCCAAGGGCAACAACTGGAAAAGGAAAATCAAACCTTCCCACAACCACACACCCAGAGTACCACTTTGGATAGTTCTTGGGTGATTGGCCCAGTTCAAGAGATCCAAATCAATTGTCCCAGACAGCATCTGGTCTCAAGTGGGAGAGTTCAAAAGGCCTCCAGCAACTAGATAGCAGAGATCTGCTGGCAACTCGAGTATGACTCACTCCGGTGCTCCGTGGAGTCAGAGGGACCCACCCAGCAAATGAATTAAGTCTGGGAAGGTTGATGCCTCCTTCTCCACCTTATACCTCTGTCACACCCAGTCACTGTTAACTCCACAGGGCTGTGACCCAGTTCCCTCCAATGAGCAGATGCGCCAGGGGGTTGCGCCTGCCTGAGTCACAGGGAGATCTGGTGTCTCTTCAGCCAGGCTGCTGCACTGTGCTTAATGGAAGCTGGGGTGGTTCACTCAGTTCTAGCCCCGCCCCTGATCGATGTTGCTGATGCTTCTATTTTCGCAGAATTTGTGTGTCTGTCCCGGCTATATTCCCCTGCTGACCAGGCGCTGTCCAAGTGCACAGTAACTGCAACTCAGCCCTAGTCTGTGCTGCTGCCGGGAACTGGCATGTCTGTCTCCGTTGCACGCTATGTTGGAGCAGGCACAATTAGAATTCACATTTAACTCTTAGTTACTGTCTCTCCCTGGGCTGGTAATGTTGCCTCCACCTGCTTTTGTCTCAGCTATGAGCCCCAGAGGGCTGGGTGCTCCTTAGGCTCACTATAGCAGTCCTCCTGACTCGGCCCCACTCTGGGATTATGCTGTGTCTGTGTGCATATTCTAGTCTCCACTCCTGCTGCACCCTGCCCACACAGGTACTGCCTTAGGCATACCCTTTACTCATGGGGCCTGCACCGGAGAAAATGCCCTGCTTTCTCTGGTTTGCCAGTGAGGCAGGGAGTGTCTCTCCAAAATATCCCCAGGGGAGTGAGCCCTATTGTTCCAGCTACCGCCGCTGCCAGGGGAAACAGCCTCTCCCTCTCCCATATGGTTCCCTCAGTCCACTGTCTTCTCTTTTCACCCATGCCACAGAATCAGCACAGACCTGCAACAGCCCACACCTTGTCCACACCTCTTGAGAAAATGCCCAAGAATCTGGACTCCATGGGGGACAGGCTTCCAGACCTCAGGGTGAAAGTGGAGGAGAGTGCTGGGAGTTCAGAATTGTAGGTAGATAATATGTACAGTTTTACACAGTTTGATGCCTGGTGGGAGAGTGTCATGGCACACTGGGGAAGGAGTTCCGGTTTTTAGAGAGTCTCTCCCGTGGGATAAAATAGGAGATCTGAACTCTGCTTGCTTGTTTGTAGAAAGTATACTGTGAGCTATTCTCATGGGGGAGGGGACTCCCATCCAGTTGGCGATTGATTTTGTACTTATTTCCTTGGGGTTGCAGCTCACCTCAGCAGGGTTGATGTGCATTCTTCAACCTTCTCCCTTGACTCAGCTCCAAACCATCAGCTTACTTGCTAAACTTCTGTCTTTTAACTCTTCTTCTGGACCGGAGCCTCTGTGGAAAGCTGGCTCCAGTTGGCCATCTTGCCTTTATCCCCAATTTGTGTAATTATTTAATATGTGTTTCCCCCTTCTGGCCTATAAGCTTTACCAGGGCAAGGTCTTGCATGGTACATGACATACAGTCCTAATTACTGAGAAAGGGAAAGTACCAAGAAATATCAGGGAAGGATGGGGAAATGATCCCTGTAAGATACAGATGTAGGTGGAGAATCCAAAGCCATTAACATGGGCGTTAATACTAATGTGACTTTTTAATAGCCTCAGATGGTTACTCTTAAGGACATAAAACAAACACTTAGACAACAAACCAAAGAAGTACCACTACTGAAATGGTAATAAATTCAATGGTTGTGATTTTTCCCTCTATTGTTCATAACTATTTTCTTTTTATTTTTTCATAATTATTTTTAAAGCACATACTGGAAAAAACCTTTCTCATTTGAAGAATTGCTTTCTTTTACCAGATGCAAAGAAGTCTGAAATCTTTTTTTTCCCTGCTTCTGAGGAAATTCATAGTCAAAAGTAGTGTTCAACCACAGTAACTATATTATGTGTAGAACTGTGGTCTGGATAGTGCTTTCTTCTCATTCTACAGGGCAAAGGGCCATATGAGAAAAATCTTTCACTGACACATCTCTATTTTGTCTACCACTTTTGAAATGCATCTTTACTGTGTGATTTGATTTACGGGCAGCAATTTCATAAGGTTTATTACCCCCACATTATTGACAGTGATCTGCAATGTGGGGTAGAAAGAAGTAAGTAGAGGACAAAAGAACGGCCTGACACATCAGAACCTTCAGGATGTCCTTTTCTAAATTACACACAGCAGCTCACCTGCACCCACCCAAGCCATAAGCACATTGCCACTATGACCTGACATAACTGATGAGAGTTATTTTACCCTTGGGGATTGTTAGCAGGTAGAAAGAATAACCAGGAAATGACTAAGTTTTGTGAAAACTGTATTTTCACTAAGAGGTGAATTTCAGAATAGGATATAAATTTCAATTCTGAATCAAACATTGAGCCTAAGTTCCTTTATCTTTGTCAAATGGATATGGAAATACCCTTTGTCGAATGTACGAATATTAAATATACCCTAAATGCTTACATACAGAGGTCAAAAAAGCCCTTAAGGCAGTGGTTCTCAACCTGTCGGTTCACGACCCACAGGAACTGTATTAAAGGGCTGCGGCATTAGAAAGGTTGTGAACCATTGCCTTAAGGCCTCATTCTTCAGGTAGACTTGGGAATTCCTTTACATTGGGGATTTCTCAATCTTGGCACCATGGACATTTTTAGACTGGATAATTCTTCTTTTGTTTTTTTCTAGTTAATGTTTTTTATTAACTCATATGCAATTACTTGTCTTCTGATTTACTGAAGCACTAAGTTAGACAACATTTGCCACAATAATGTTATCAAAGTTGCTGGCCATAAACTTCAGTACCACATTCATCTGAAATATACTCTGGATGAAGGCGACTAATTTTGCCATTCTTATCCATCTTATAATATTTCAGGAAAGCTAGCTTAATCTTTCTCTTGATCTTATTCTTTTTGGGAGTGGTGTTAAAACGTCTTCCTTTCCTTTTTTTCTTTTTTTGCAGTTTTTGGCCGGGACTGGGCTTGAACCCACCACCTCTGGCATATGGGGCCGGCGCCCTACTCCTTTGAGCCACAGGCGTTGCCCAAAACTTCTTCCTTTTCTTAACACCACTATGAAGGCTTAACACAAGACAAAGAATGAACTCTTTTTGAATGCTGTAGTCAGACAAAGTATGTTTATCTTCCAGTTGCTTAAAAGCAAAAGTTGAGTCTTTGCTGATCAGAAGGAATTCTTTTGTTACCCTGGATCTTGGCCTTTAAATTTTCTATTACATCCAAGGGTTCAACCTCGATAGTGATGATTTTCCCCATGGGTTTTTATGGGGGTTTTTATGAAAATCTGCATCTTGGTGGCAGTTTTATTGTAGATGGTAGATTGGAAAAAGCTAGACTGGTTAATTCTTTATTGTACAGGTGTGATGGGCTAAATTGTGGGCTCCCCCTAAATGTATATATTAGAAGTCCTAATTCACAGAAATCTCTGAATGTGACCATATTTGCAGATAGGAACTTCAAAGAAGTAAACACGGTTAAGATGAGGTCACATGGGTGGGCCTGATCCAATATGACTTGTGTCCTTACAAGAAGAGATTAGGACACAGATAAGTGCCCAAGGAGGAAAGACCATGCAGGGACGTAGTGAGAAGGTGGTTTTCCTTAAGCCAAGGAAAGAAGTCTCAGAAGAAACACTCTGAATCCTGGACTTCTAGCCCCCAGAATTATTAAAAAATAAACTGATTAAGCCACTCAGTCTGTGGCATTTTGTAGTGGCTGTCCCAGCAAACTAATCCCTGGGTTGACTGTGCACCGTACATGTTTAGCTGCATCCCTGGCTTCCAGCCATTGAACCCAGCAGCATGCCTCCCCACATCCCATCTCCAGTTGTGACAGCCAAAAATGTCCCCACACAGTGCCAAATGTCTCCTAAGGGGCAAAATCATTCTGTCTGTCCCACTGGGAAATGCTGTTTTAGATGACCTCTGGATTCCTAGTGCCCAGCACAGTGACAGACTTATAATTAAGTAGTAACCAACTCTTTACTAAATAAATTAATGTACCTGATTTCCTGTCCTGAGTCTCCTGCTCCCTTGCAAATTCCTTTTGCTACAAGTATAGTAATAATCATTTCCAATTTAATTCATAGGAGGTTGTGTATTTTTTTTGCAGTTTTTGGCCAGGGCTGGGTTTGAACCCACCACCTCTGGCAAATGGGTCCGGCGCCCTACTCCTTTGAGCCACAGGCACTGCCTGAGATTGTGGAATTTTTAATAAAAGTTTTCATTTCAGCATAATTTCTGGCAACTCACTGATATAGACATCAGATCAAGGTTAACCTCTAACTTTTAGCCTGTACTCAACTATTCATAGGATTTTTTTTTTTTTTTTTTTTTTTTTAGGATATTGTTTTAAGGACATTATTTAAAAATTGATAGGGAGCCTATTTATTTAAAAAAAATCCATTTATGGCTTGGCGCCTGTAGCTCAGTGAGTAGGGCACCAGCCACATACAAAGAAGCTGGTGGGTTCAAGCCTGGCCCAGGCCTGCTAAATAACAATGACAATTGCAACCAAAAAATAGCGCCTGTAGTCCTAGCTACTTGGGAGGCTGAGGCAAGAGAATCGCTTAATCCCAAAAGTTTGAGGTTGCTGTGAGCTGTGATGCCACAGCACTCTACTGAGGGTGACACAGTGAAACTCTATCTTTAAAAAAAAAAAAAAAATTCATTTATTGCATACTTGTTTTAATAGCTGGAGTTCAAAGTGTTGAAGAGGTGACTAACCCGAGTGAAAACATATAGTAAAAGTAATCATTTCTAAGTGCTATTTCAGAAAAATATGCCCAATGTTTCCAAGTTATTATGACTTTGTGACTATTGTGACTGTCAATTATGATACTAACATCCTACTCCCAGGAATATGTAAGACAGAGTTCTAAAGAAAAGCTAAAGTAAATCCTGGAATGATCATCATGGAACTGCTCTGCTGTAATACAGGCATGTGGGCAGCCTCGCATGAGCACTGAGACATGTGGAGGATGTGAATTACGGCATCCTGCCTTTTCAAAAACACAGACACTCTTAACTCTTGAAGTTTGCTTCTTGTGGTAAAGAGGTTGAAAAGAATCCTTTGCTGAAGTTGGGCTCTCCACGAAGAGAAGACTGGCTTAAGAAATTTAGAAATCAAACCCTCTGGCAAAGAATCTGCTCACTCTACAAGCTGGTGATCATGTGGATGTCAATGTCTGTATTTTTAGGCAGAGATGTTTTGGAGTCAGGAGGCAACTGATCAAGTAACGATGCTTTGAAACTTATTTTCTTCCTGGAAAGGCAGAAAAGAATTATAATCAGCTAACCACAATATTTAGAATTTAACATCTCTGCTTAGGCATTTAAATATGAAATCTATATATGGCAAGAAAAAGTGCCGGCAACAGTAAGTGCAGCAAACAAGTCAGTAAGAGCTCACACTAATTCCTATTTCGCTTATTTCTTGGTTCAATCTCAGCACTTTCAGCAGCTCTTATGCGGCGATTCTGTGTTAGACTTATTTCTGTGTCTTGAAGATCATTTCTGAAAACAGAAAAAAAAATGACATAGTAGAAAGTAACAATCATTATTCTACAGTAGTTTCTAATTTACAAGTATTTTCACATGTATTATTTCACTAAAACCTCCAAAGAGCCCTCTATTCTATTAACAAATCTATTATTATTACCATTACTATTCTTACTTTATACTTGCAAAAGAAAACAGTGAACTAGCAAAAGATCACAGATAGTGAGAGAGCCAAGAAGTAAACCCCTCCCTTCTGAATCAAAATCCAACAGCTTTATGCTTCTGCTTAGCATGGAGAAAGTTAATAAATAAAAAAAAAAAAAAAAGAAAGAAAGAAAGAAAGAAAGAAAGAAAAGAACAGTTATTCCTACCCTAACAACAAGAGAAAGCCAGGCAGTCTAACAAAATTGTAACTCTTTTGATGATGACAGAGAAGAAAGACTATACGGTAAACAAGAAAAAAAAAAAATTCCAAAGAAAATTAAGTCCTTTCAAAGAGAGATGGGCCACACAAATCCTCTCACTTTTGGCAGAGTGCTGGAGAAACGGGTGGTTGCTAGGCAACCAGGTGAGCAGAAATCAGCTAAACTTTTCCTGAATGCTTCAGTGTGAGCTGGTACTGCAGGCCCTGACACAGGAGAGTCTGCATGCTCTTCAAGTTCTTTTCCATGAGCCTCCAACAGGTGCTCAAGAGAAAGATAGGGAGCAGGAAGGAGAACGGACAGAGTCCACTTTGCTGCCTGCTCCCCTGGATGCTTCTCTCCTGAGAAGCAAAAGCTTTTAAATTGCTAAGGTAAGAACAGAAAACTTACTGGCCCATGACACTGAAGGAAAGATCTACTGCCTTTGGGAAAGGAGCAGAGGAAAAAGCAGGGGTCTCCAGGGAAAGTACAGGAAATCAATTGCAGGAACATAGGCAAAGACTCATTGCTACTGGGGAGGTCATGGAACCTCATACCTCTATTGTGGAAGAGGGGCAAAAAATCATGTTGGGCTGATGATCACACATGGGTACCAAGTATGACGGGAAGACAGGGATGGAGTGCTGAGAAAGCCCCACCCCTAGGACTCAGGCACACAGGGCCTATCCACTACTGGGGCTGGACTAAGACAATGGTGTGCTCCCAGCTGCCCTCCACCATGAGCACAGCACCAAGTTATAAGGAGGAGCAAGAAATGGCCAAGGGACTATACCCATTTCCAGGCACCAACATTATTTACCTCAGTCTCTATGGCCCTTTACAGTATGTCTAATATTCAGCCAAAAAGTATTATATGCAAATAAGCAAGGAAAAAATAAAACAAAACAAACCATTGTCAAGCGATAAACAACTAGCAGAGATAGACAGGATGAACCACATGTTGGAACCATTAGATTAGGACCTTAAAATAACCATGATTAATTAAAGGCTCTGATGGAAAAGCTAAACAGATGGGGAATTTCAGCAGAGAGGGAATAAGAGTCAAGTGGAAATGTAAGTAAAACATATGGTATCAGATAAAAAGTTCCTTCAACAGGTTCATAAATATAATGTATAAAGGTGATAAAAGATATAGCAAACCTGAAGACAAAAAAATAAAAGTCTGGTGGCGCCTGTGGCTCAAAGGGGTAGGGCGCCAGACCCATATGCCAGAGGTGGCGGGTTCAAACCCAGCCCTGGCCAAAAAAAACTGCAAAATAAATAAATAAATAGATAAATAAAAGTCATCCACATTGAAACATGAAGAGAAAAAAAGAGTGTGTGTGTGAGTGGGGTAGGGGAATGCACAGAATAGAACAGCCAAGAGCTGTGAGGCAATAAAAAATGGTGTAACTGGAATCCATGGAGGAGGAGAGAGAAAGAACTACACAAAATGAATGTGTAAAGATAGACTGCTGTGAATTTTCTAAAACTAATAAAGACAACAGACCACGATTAAAGGTGGTCAAAGAATCCCACTCAGATTAAATACTAAAAATAAAGCAATAACAAATAAAAAACACCTAGATGTATCATATTCAAACTGCTGAAAACCAAAGACAGGTTTTAGAAGCAGACAGAGAAAAAAACAATCATTACATAGACGAATAAAGACAAATTTACAGTAGGCTTCTCGTCAGAAACTGTGCAAGCTATAAGTCAACACAGTGACATCATTAAAGTACCAAAAGAGAAACAGTGTCAACCCAGAATTCCTTATCTAGCAAAAAGTATCCTTCAGAAATGAAGGCTAAATAAAGACTTCTCAGAAAAACAAAAGCTAGGAGAATTAATTGTTAACATATTTGAACTATAAGAAATATTAAAGGAAGTTCTTCAGGTCAAACAAATATGACAACCAGACGAGAACTTGGATAAAAGTTCTTGCTTATTTTTTGGAAAAAATAAAGAGTACCAGAAAGGATAAAACTGAAAATAAACGTAAAAGATGCTGGTTGCTCATTTTTAATTAGTGTAAAAAACAACTGACTAAAGTAAAAAGGCTAACAGTGTATCATGGGGTTTATAATATACGTAGAAATAAATATATGGCAACCATAGGACAAAGAAAGGGAAGAAAGAATGGCAAGTACTGCACACTGCTGTAAAGTTCTCATACTATTTATGAAGACACATATTATTGGCTTGGTGCCTGTAGCTCAGTGATTAGGGTGCTGGCCACATACACTGGGGATAGCGGGTTCGAACTTGGCCTGGGCCTGCTAAATAAAAATGATAACTGCAACAAAAATAACAAAAATAGCTGGGCGTTGTGGCAGGGGACTGTAGTTCTAGCGATTTGGTAGGCTAAAGCAAGAGAATTGCTTAAACCCAAGAGTTTGAGGTTGCTTAAGCTGTGATGCCCCGCACTCTACCGAGGGCAACATAGTAAGACTCTGTCTCAAAGAAAAAAGAAAATAAAAAGGAAAAAAAGGACCCATATTAGTTGAAGGCTATGATAAGACATGATTGAAAAATGTAGGGCAAGCACTAAAATTTTTAAAATAAAGGTACAACTAGTAAGCCGATATCAAACCTAAAATGAAATAATAGGCAAATTTCATCTGGTACAAAAATGGATAAGAAAAGAGGAAAAATGACCAGGTGTGCTGTGTCAGCACTCTGAAGGCTCCCCAGGTTCGAGACCAGCCTGAGCTAGAGTGAGAACCCATCTCTAAAAATAGCCAGAGGTTGGGGTGAGGGCTGGTCATCCAGCTACTTGCAAGGCAGAGGCAAGAGAATCACTTGAGCCCAAGAGTCTGAGGCTGCCATGAGCTATGAACCATGACACTCTACAAGGAGGCGACAAAGTGAGGGAGAGAAGGAAGGAAGGAAAGGGACAGGGGGAGAGGGAGGGACGGAAAGGAAGGAAGGAAGGAGGAAGAAAGGAAGAGAGAGGGGGACAGAGGGAGAGGGAGAGGGAGAGGAAAAGGGAAGGGAAATAACTACAAAAATGGCAAAATTTTGGGTTAAGCCCAGTTGCAACTGGGTGAAAACGTAGGCATAAAAAGACATCAAAAACATTCAACATCAGAGCTGTGCCGTGTCCCATGATCAGCGCTCACCAGACCTCAAGGAGAGCTGCACCAGGACCCAATATCAGCAACCGCCCAGACCTCCATAAGAGCTGCCCCACAACCCGTGATCCATGTCCGCCCGGTCCTCCAGAAGAGCTGCACCATGACCTGTGACCCACCATCGGCACCCCCCCCCAGGACCCCAGTAAGAACTGTGCCACGACCTGCAACCAGTGCCTAACCGGACTTCTGTACCAGTGGCACCACAACCCACTATTGGCACCTGCCCGGACACCGGTAGGAATTGCGCCACGACCCGTGACCTGCCCCTGCTGGGCCTCCGCATGCCCTGACCAGGAACTATGGGAGCCTCGCAACCCCGTGTTCTCCCTCCTGTACCCTCCGTGCCTCCACACTGGCCCGCTCTTCTGGCCAGGAACTCTGGTAGCCACATGCCCTCCAGAGCCCTCCCTGACACTGCGCGGAGCCCTTCCCCAGGCCAGAGACAGCTGGAGCCTTGGGCCCTCTGTGCCAAACTCACTGGGTGCCAGGCACTCCCAAAACCGTGTGTACCACCCTGGACCCTGTTGCTGGATCCAGGTGTGTCACATTGCAGAGCTACTCCCACAACCAAAACTCCCTGGTTTGGGCAGCCCCAGAGGAGCTACACAGGGTCACTCCCTACAAAGATCCAGCAACAATAGAGTGATCCCGCTGGGGTCTAATCTTGGAGAGACACCTCCCCAACTCTGAGGATGGCCAAAGGCAATGGTGAAAAACAATCATAAATCAAAATCACGGAAATACTTTGGCAATATAAATAATCAGAGTAGATCAACTCCCCCAAGGATCAAATGGGGCAGACACACCACGAGATCCCATGCACAAATAGCTGAGATGTTAGAAATCGAATTCAGAATCTGGATAGCAAATGAGATCAAATTAGAATTCCACGCAGTAACCCAAAAGATGTCTCAAGAATTCAATGAATTCAAAGACCAAATGACCAAACATTTTGACACAATGAGACAAGAAGTTGCAGCCCTCAAAGATCTGAGAAACACAGCAGAATCCCTCAGTAACAGAAGGGAGCAAAACAGAAGAAAGGATTTCTGACATTTAAGACAAAGCTTTCAAACGCTCCCAAAATCTCAAAGAGGAAGAGAAATGGAGGGCAAAAACAGATCACTCTCTCAGAGAGCTCTGGAATAATTTGAAGAAAACCAATATTCATCTTATAGGGATCCCCAAAAGCGATGAAGTGGCTTCACAAGACCCAGAGTCTCTTCTCCATGAGATTATGAAAGAAAACTTTCCAGACATGCCAAGAGATTCTGAAATTCAGATAGCAAACAGTTTCAGAACTGTCTGAGGGAAAATATTAGAATAGGGGAAAAATATTAGAAGAATTGCAGATCTCCCTGCTGAAACCTTTCAAGCTAGAAGAGGATGGCCATCAACTTTTAATCTCCTAAAACAAAATAACTTTCAACCCAGGATCCTGTACCCAGCTAAACTGAGTTTCACTTATGATGGAGAAATTAAATACTTTAATGACATTCACATGTTGAAGAAATTTGCCATAGCTAAACCAGCTCTCCAGGATATTCTCAGACCTATCCTCCATAAAGACCAGCATAACCCTCCACCACAAAAGTAAACCCACCCAGAAAATTTTGATCAAATTCCAACTTCCACAGTCTCAAAAGGATTAAAAATGTCCACCAGACTCTCAACAGGCTTATCAATATTCTCAATTAATGTGGATGGTTTAAATTGTCCTCTAAAGAGGCACAGGATGGCTAACTGGATACAAAAATTCAAGCCAGGACTCGGATTAAAGATGGCGGCTGAGTAACAGCTTCCCTGTAACTGGGCCTGGCGAATCTGGGGAGACAAGACTCCAGACATCTCTGGCCGGTGGGACCTGCCTACAATCATCCCAATGAGGACACAGAGAGCCAGC